>NW_019380565.1:401258-492322 GCF_000648655.2 Copidosoma floridanum
CAAAAAAAAGGAGTGAAAAATATAAGAATAAATAAAAAAATAAACAAAGAATTGAAATAAAGGAAATACAAAAATATGAAAAAAAAGTAATGAAATTAAATATGAAAAAACAATGAAATCAAATATGAAAAAAAACAAAACAAGAAATGAAAACATAAAATTAAATAAAGGAAAAAAATATAAAGGAAATTAAAACAAAAAACCAGGGGGCACAAATGGGTCATGGGACCCACGGTAAGAACTAAGTTCTTCAAACATGAGATGAGTATGGATACAATTTCCCAGGTAACAAGGGGGTCACCAGACCCGTAGAAAGGACGAAGCTCTATCAACGTTAGTACTGCATTTATGTAGTTCGCTAAACAAAAACTTGAAAAATGAAAAAAAAAAAAAGAAAAAAAAAAACAACATTTTAGTACTTGCGATGGTTGGTCTTTGTGAGAACGTCATGCATAAATACAGTACGCACGAAGTTTAACCATAGTGAGTACTAAACTATTGTTTTTAATTTTTTTTTTAATTCGTTTTTCAAGTTTTTGTTTAGTAAACTACATGAATATAGTACTAACGTTTATAAAGCTTTGTTCTTCCTACGAGTCTGGTGACCCCCTTGTTGCCTGAGAAATTGTGTTTATACTCATCTCATGTTTAAAGAACTTCGTTCTTACCGTGGGTCCTGTGACCCATTTATACCCCCTGGTTTGTTGTTTCAATTTCCTTTATATGTTTTTAATGTGTAAATTGTTTAAAAAATAAAATTATTCGTGAGCCATTGAGTGATGACAGATCAAGGGCAATAGATATTTGAAAATTTGTACATACGAATTTAAAAAGACCTTAAGGTACTATTGGTTTGGTTAGCAAGAAATATATTTAAAGTTTTATTGATGATTTGAGTAAGGTAGCCCTAGCTCATTGTACTAAGTCAGAAGATTAAGTATAAAGTTGGTTCGTTGACTATGTTAATTAAGTTAAAAGTAAGGCACAAAGTTAGAAATAAGTAATTTGGCAAGCGAGAGAGGGATCTCTGTCTAACCGTGTCTACCTTATGTGTTTTAATCAAATATTAAGAAGTTAAAATGGCATCTCATTAAAATAAAGGATTACAATTAATACTGTTCACAGAAATAAAAGATATTTTCAAATTATGTTTAGAGAAAAACCTATCATTAAAAATGTCAAAAAGTAGAGTTTGTGTGAAAATACAAAAAAAAAAAGAAAAACTTATATAAGGCAAATATAGGCATTTTATTGGGTTATGGAAATGTTGATTTCATAGATTTAATTATTACAAGAACTTTAGTTACTAGACACGTTAATATTTTCAAAAAAAGCACAGATTATATTGGTTTAATATTCAGAGACGATATTTAAAATTTATATAAATAAAAACAAAGTTAAAAAGAGAAAAGACGACTTAAAGAAAAACTGTAATTTTTAAAATAAAAATTTTAATTTAAGATGATCCACGAGCAAAGAAGAAATGCTTGAGAAATGTAAGGATAGTATTTTTGTATATAGTTGTATAATTTACTTTTATCCTACAGATACTGTAACTTCTGTTTCTTACATCGATGCTATAAGTAGTTTAATGCATGATTTACCATGAAATAAATCTTTTTTTTATTGCCGATTTCTGCACGAAAAAACTATTTTGCGATGTAAAAAAAATCAAATTAAAAAAAACTTTTTTTGTTATCACTTTTATTTTAAATAAGTGGCCACTTATACAATAAAGAGAGATATTTACTAGCGTGCTTTGAAGACAAATTGTTGCAATTATAAGCCAATTTCAGAATATTTTAACTTAAAAAGAATTACGGTATATTTTTAAGGACTACGCTTTGAAGGTAACGAAACTTTTTTTTTACTGGTTTGCCATTAAAACCTTAAGGAAAATATAAGAAAGACTTGGATAAATACATCATTTGCAGTTAATTGAATGTCAAAAAGATTTACGGTTGTAAAATATCTCTAGCAGTAATAGAAGCGGAGATAAGACTAAAAAATTTCTTGAACTCCTAAATGTTATTAAATAAACAAACAGTTTAGGCTTTTAATGACTTTAAAACTTTTTTTTTCACATTTATAAAAAAATTCTGATTTTAAAATTTCCATTTTTTTTATCATATGGGACATTTACGTACAAAAAGATTAGGAAGGGCTTTAATTTTTCTGTTGACTATATTTTAACTATTCTAAACCTAACATAATTTCTGCAAATAATTATGAGTAATAAAAATAAAAACAATGTTTTATTTTAAAGGCAGTTAGAAAAATTTGATGTTGTAAGTTGTATAATGATATTTTTTAATTTGCTTGTCAATTATTACTTTGAACTTTTACAGGCAACGAATTCAAAAGTAACACCTTCGATATTATTATTTTGGCTAACAATTACATGTTACGTAAAATATTTTTTATGTACTTAAATAGCATGTATAAATATTCGATAAAATGTGCTCTTAATTTTTTAACCTTGTTGACAATTTTTTTCTATTTAAGATAGCAATAATATGCTTATAACCCTTTGTGCATACTTTTTTAAATTTAAATAATTTATAAAATGTACAACTACTAAAAATAGCATACAAAGACAATCAGTTTATTTTATTTACAGCTTACATGACCAACATCTTTATGATACATTATTACAACTCTACTTATAATTCATACCTCATCGCGTGTGGTGTTAGAGATTACATTCAAAAATCTCAAGATTTTTAAACGAGTATCTTGATTAATTTAGTATATAACAGCTTTATGACTGCTGATATAACAAAGGATTAAAGATGAAACACAAAATAAAAAAGAGCTTAGCAAGTTGTATACAATAAAGCCACCACAATTCATTTGATATACTATACATAATATTTGGCAGTATACAACTTGTTAAATTAATTTTTTTCCATCTGGGCTTTCATTATAACATTTTTTTCTTATCACATTTTTTTTCAGAAATGATGATTAGTTTTAGAAATATAGTTGCGGTATAATTAATGTGTTAAAGAAGTTTTTCTAATATTTGTACGCAAAAATCTTTATGACATAAAAAACTTGATATTCAAAAACTGAAGTTAAGTATGTCATACAACTCATTTTGATGATCCTTCTATACTTTTATCAACTGATGCAAAAAGCTGTTGTGTGGAAAACGAAATAAGGTGATCGTGATTGTGCATCTTGGATATATAAATGGCTTGCAATTGATTTTATTGATAACTCAGTATTAGGGTGTCCCTTATCTAGCAACTTCTTTTTACCGTTCCAACTACTGAATCTTCTTTTTATTATAGGAAAAAAGGATAGCGATCAAATTAAACGACAAAAAAAACTTACACTTGCCACCAACACAAAAGGTGTTTTTAGAATGCAAAATGATTGATTTACGAAATGTACTATTTCTTTCT
Source organism: Copidosoma floridanum (assembly GCF_000648655.2). Next base: position 404,669 of record NW_019380565.1, read on the forward strand.
TCGATTATTAGCTACGTAAGACTTTTTTAAGTAGTTAGTACAACATTTTTTATGTTGAATTTAATGCAGATTTAGAATTTCAACTTTGTTTTGACTCATCCCATCATCTAAAGCATAAAAAGTTAATTTTTTCGCGTCATTATGACATTTTTTTTTTCGGGATTTTCATTCGGTTATCAGCTTTAATAAGCTACTGAGTCGAATACAGAGGGATTTTTATATGCTTAACTAAGAATAAAGTCTGAATTATAGCTTTTTTCTTACCTATTTCATCATCTGAGCAATGAAAAATCGATTTGATCTTCTAATATAGACATTTTTTTGTTTTTTGAGCTTTGCAAAGGTACTGAGTTCAGTAAAGTGGATTTTTTACATGATTAATTTAGTGTAGAGTCTGAATTCAATCTTTTATTTGACTTGTTCTATCATTTAAGGCATAAATAGTCATATATATTGAAGTACCTAACAATGCTTGTGACAGGATGAAAATTGGGACTATTAATTTTGTGAATAATTCGTTACGAGTTGATGCCATTATCTGCTCTGCTAAATCACGAGAGGCCTGCGAGCTTAGACTTATTCAAAAATTTAACGCTGTGCAAGCGTACATTTTTTCCAGCTTCCTATGCTACTTTTTTGAGAATTAAAGGACTTTCAAGGCCTCATCTGGCTCTTAAATAATTTAGCTGATAATAGCCCTTCCAGCCGGGACCATTGGTATTATGTAAAATTTTTTTAACAACTCATGCAGTCAAGATGACTTAGAACTTTTGAAAAAAAGACAGTATTATATGAATAAGTTTCCATACGCTTTTGGAGAAGTGACTTGCAAAAGTTAGCCATCTGGCAATTGGAGCCTACAGCGATTTCATATAGTGATGTCGTCTTTTATCTAGGCCAAACATTCCAAATTTTTTTGACTGGATGCGCTGTTTAAAAAATCTTACAGGAGGCCCACAGTCCTGGAAGAAAGGGCTGTTACTCGGTTCAATACTTAAGTGCCAGGTCATTCCTCGGAAGTCCTTCAGCCCTCTATAGTCTAGGATAGGAAGCTGAAAAAAACTTACATAAGCGCAGCATTAAAGTTTTAGATAAGTCCAAGCTTGCAGCCATCTTGTGATTTATCAGGGCAGACAGTGGCGCTGACAAGTAACAAATTATTCAGAAAATAAATTGCCCCAATTTTCAAACCTTGTAAGGTACTTTGATTCATACAATAATTGATGCCTGAAATAATAAAACAAGTAAAATAAAAAATTGAATTCAGACTTTACACTTAATTGATCATGTGTAAAACCCAGTGTACTTGACTTAATACGTTTCCAAAGATCAAAAAAACGTATGTATTAGGTGACAAAATTATTTTTTTTCCTTAGATGATACGGTAGGTAAGAAAGAAATTTTAATTTAGACTCAAGGCTTACTTATTTATGTAAAAGATCTACTGCACTTCACTTAGTAGCTTTTCAAAGCTCATAGCCCAACGAAAATCTCGAAAAAAAATACAAAAAAATGTCTTGATTAGGTGAAAAAAATTACTTTTTATGCCTTGGATGATAGAATAAGTGAAAACAAAATTCAAATTCTGATTCTGCATAAACTTTGACATAAAAAATGTTGTTTTAACCTATCAAGAAAGTCTTACGCAGCTAATAATCAAAGAGAAAAATGTTATAACAAATAAATTGATCATTTTGCACTGTTAACAACAGTTTTTGTGTTGGTGACACGTGTTTATTTTTTATTCAGTCATTTTTTGGGTGATGACTTATTTTCTTATAATAAAGAAAAAAGGGATTGGGTAGGATGGTAAAAAAAATCGGTTGATAAGGCTCACCCTAATAATTATAGTTGTAATTTTCTAAAAAAAATATCATAAAAGAACATAAAGAAAATAAATGCAAAATTAAAAAAAAATTATTAGTTTTTTTTAATTCAAACAATTTGTGACATCTATTGTTATACAATTAATAATAATTATCTCAGAACATCCAGATTCATGGTAAAATTATGATAACAGCTAACAATCCTAACATTTATTTCTGCGTAGGATCCTCAATTTATCTAGTACATAATTCTGACCTCAACTTTTACTAAATGTAAAGTCCAAGAGATCAGCAATTTTAACCATCAATCGCTGTATAGTTGTTGCACCACAATTGCGCTTTCGTCAATTAAGAGTGATAACGTTATGCTCTAATAAGTCGTTCACAGCCCCAACCTGACGTGTCCTTCTTAAGTGTGCAAGAGTGTAAACACTCTTGGTACATAACAACCTTACTCTTTTCTCTTTTATCAAGTGCTCTAAAGTAACTATAATGGTTGGAGAGTAAGTTTTGTTGCGTTCTTTAAGCAGATGTGTAAGACTTAGTTCGGTGGTTACACTGCATGTGAAAAAATTATGTAAACCAGGCCATTATAGACTTGACAAAGAAGTTAAGCAAAGAGAAAAAAGAAAAAAAGGACCCTTGAATTAAGTTCTGACGTTAAAAGCAGCAGCATAACCATCATCATCGCCACAAGTACTCTTGTGTAGGACTAGAACTATCATCAAACATAGTAAATCTCTACTATCATTGTGGTCAGCTTAGTGAGACCTTGTGATTGCACGCTAAGTGAGTTTAGTTTAGAAAAATTAAAACTTGTTTAAACACTGTAAATGCGAATTTGACAATTTTTTATTCATGTTGGTATACACTTTGAATATTTACTGCTTTACTTGATTGACAAATTCATCAAATAACACGTAACTAAGTTGTTACTTTTATTTCGAAGTCTCAAGATTCAAAATTCGAATTGATTAAGGCAAAACTTTACCTTTAATTATTAAATAAATACACAGCAAAAATAAATAGTCCAACATATGATATTCCTTATAAATTCGTTTTTTAAATTTCTGGTGCTTTTTCTTCAAGCTAATAACAAAAATTAAAATTACTTTGTTTTTAAAATAATTTTTAAATAAAATATGTATCCTTTATGGCCTCAACCATATACAACATTTACACAAATCACAAGTACGCTTCCAAATACACAATACCCAGTGGACTCACACATCTACACACACACATACAATAACACCAAATTTAAGCTTCTCTAACTCTATTCCGGCGCAAGCCAAGATTCGAGCTTCGCCCAGATGCGTAAGTGCCCCTCCTCTCATCCCATTGAGAGCGAGCTGGCTTCCGAAATTCTCCGTTATTTTCCTTCTTCTTTCTCTTCTTATGCCCTTTTGTCTTCTAGAGGAGAGATCCTCACGGACCTGTCCCATGCGGGGAAGTTAGTTTAAATAAAATATTGTAGAACTGAACGCATTCAAACACCCTGATGTGCCATTTATAACATCGTTTTTATCATTCGTCTCTTTTTGAAAATTAACGAAGTCTCAACATTCCAAATAATTTTATACATTAATAACGACATTATTTTGGGTAGTTTCTACAATGACCTACTACCTATTGCTTACGAGAATCCTTGAAGCAATGAGTAAATTACTTGTATTTTGATTGAACAGTTTTTTAATTCAACACTTCCAAAATTATTGGTTATTTATATATGTTTATTAATGCCCAAAGTTGTTGAGTTAACTAATGTCTACACTTGTTATCAAGGGCAGTCCAAAACTTATTAAAGTGGGCAAATCAATCCGGTTAAATTTACATGATTCTTTCATAAATAGCTGTTTGCCTTACCATTATTTGAATCATGAAATTAAGGAGTTGCTTTCATTACCCAAAACACACGGTAAGAAAAATTATAAATAGTGCTCTATTTCACCGTCTGCTAACATATTATTTTTTTCTTTTCGTGAGCTTCAAATTATGTCACTAAATATGGGCTAGACTAATTGTTTTAAATGTTAAAATAAAGTGGCCTTACCTTTTTTTCTAATAAATCAGCTATCCATTTCATTATCTGACTCAACTAGTTAAATATTGAAAGAATGTAAGAAACTTGGTCTTCAATTTGTCTATGATTAATCATTTACATTTTATATTTATTAAAAAATCAAACATTTCTCACAGATAGTTCTTATTCACTACCTGTGAAGACCATGGAAATGGTGAAAGTGATTTTCGTTGTTAACAAATAATTAGTTAGTTTATTGTTAAAAATGAATTCGATCTTTCACAACCTTAATATTAATTCTGACTGAAAGTCTTTGTGTTTAAAACGCACAAAGTACAAAGTTATAAGAATATCTGAATTTTATTTGAGATACTTGATTCTTATACATATTAAAGTTTGCCACCAAGCAGTTATCTACTTTCTAAACGCTGCGTGTAGTCTGTCATAAGTTGCATAAGCTTATAAAATATCTATAGCTGATATCACACTATTAGCAGTACTATTTGATTTAAAAAACATGCCAATCCTAGTAATAAACATGGAAAAAGTTTTGCTCGTAGATAACTTAGCGATCAGATTATTTTATGTACACTTGGTCTGATAAAATCTTGTTTTCAGTATTTTGAGATGCACTTATGAATTTTCTTTAAATAAACGACTTTTTTCTCTTGTGTAACATTAAATCTACAGAATGGGATAAAAGAGACTAAATACAACTAAAGTATACGAGATTTATTGATAATAATAATGATTTTCCGCTATTCAAAAGTTCGAGTGCACAAAGCTTTATTCAACAGTAGTGTAATCACTGAGGCTTCATTTGCATTCTCAAACTTATTTTTAAACTCACGCTTTTTTCAAGGTAATTTAAAATAAGCACTTTTACGTCTCAAGGTATTAATATATTGAAGTGGCCTTTTTTAAATCAAAAAATCAATAAATATTTCTAAAAATAAGTTTTATTTTTTTCAGTTTTAAAATAAAACATTTTTATTTTAAAGTTATAACACAGGTTAAAAAATAGTTCTTGTTTTATCAATTTAGACGAAGTTTTGTGATAAAAAAATCTTTATCATTTTGATTCTGTCAATTTTTTGAGAAAATACAGGTACATTAATATACAACTACTTATACCGTGCAGAAAATGTATTAGGAACCAGTCTGAGTTCTTGAGTATAAGAAAACATGCCATCTGATTAAACAAATTATTCAGCAACATGATTCAAAAACAAGCAGATACTTGCTGTCGAAAACAACCCCTGCGATGGTTATAAATTTTTCTTGAAGATACATCTCAATGAAATGAAATAAGTATGAAAAAAAAATATGGAAAATTCTCTGGAAAAACATTAGTTTAAAATACAAAAAAATTATAAGTTTGCAAGGCTAGCAACTATAATTTTAAATTCTGCTGTCTGTATAGGATTCTCAAAAACGCCTAATCAATCATTTTTGTATTACAATTCTTTAACATGCCGAAATTACACTTAAGTATAAGGAGACTATGAGCATTAAAAAGAGCTTCAGAGCCAATTGCGAAATATTCTAGATTCTAGCCAAAAATCTTTCTCACTTACTGCATGTTAATGTACAGTTTATAACCAGCGATATTGAGAAAAGCAACTTGAATTGCCGTGACATTCATACTTTTTTTATTGTTGTGTCATACGTTAATGTACAAAAAAGTTTACTACTCAGAGCACTCGATTACTTTAGAAAGAGGAGAGGAAAGGGACGGAAGGCCTCCCATTACAGGAAGAGGAATAGGAGAAGAATAGGTTATTTGTTGTGAGAAGTTTGCCTTTCCTCTTCACGAGAAGCATTGCGCAGTATAAAAGCACATCTAAAAATTCACAAAGGTTTTTCTCAAAAAAGTCACTCTGGCCAGACATCGAACCACGGTTCCTCATGTGACAACCCACAACCTAGCTGATAAAGCCACCACGTACTTTCTGGCATCTATACTTAAATGGCTTGGTCAACGGAACCTTTACGCCTAGACGATATAGGCGCTGCCATGGATGCATAAAAAAAACCATGATGAAGTCCCTTAGAAACTGGACTAAAAGAATGAAGTCTTTTTGCTTGATGGGTCTTCTCGTGTGTCTCTTACTCGTACAAGTATAAATATATGCAAATGTACATAAAAACATACATGTGTACGCAAGTGTACGCTAATTCTGTGATACCCATAGTACCTACGTCATTAGCAACAACGACCCTGCAAGGAATTGTTTATTTTTATATCTTGTTATCCTTGGTTCATATCTTCAACTGATAAGACTAACTTTGTTAACAGTGCTTTCATGAGATAGAACATCTATTTTAATTTTTTAGAATTAATGTATAAAAAACGACTGACTCTTATAAGGACATATAATTTTAAAGTATTGCCATTAGTATACTTTTTTTTTAAGTAAAAAATATTTTTAACTCTGATTTTGGGACTTGAATATTTATTATCTGAATCCTCCTATTTAATATACCTTCTAAAATTGTTCATTGATGCTTAGAGATGAAAAAGTATGGCCACAGTAGCGTAACGTAAGGGCCAGAGATCAGGAAGAATGATCGTAGCAGTAGTAGAAAAAAAATATAAAATTCCATCAATCTATGATATAATAGTGGTACGCCAAACCAGCGAAGCAATTCATTTTTTCAGAAGATACTGGAGTGACCACGTTCAAGAAAAAGAGAATAGGAGAAAGAGTGAAAGAGAGAGAAAGAGAGAGAGAGAGAGGGACAGGAAACCATAGTGGCTATAGTGTGAGAAGCGTAGGAAAAAGGAGAGGGAAGCTTACTTTATAAGTTTGCGAGTATTGTAGCCTTATTAATGATTGATTGAGGGATATCGACGTCCCCCCTTCTGACGCGCGACTGATATATAGGGTGGCTGTGTCTCGTCCCCGCACGTGACGTAATAAAATTGCGTCAGTCTTTCTGGCTCGTGTTTTAGTTGCTTTATGTGTGAGCACGTGTGTTTGCGCTTGTGCAGGCGTGTTTACTCATCCCAGTATCATCAAGTGCCTTTCTATCACCTCCTATGTAAAAAGCACGAAAATTCAGGAATCACAGATCTAGCGTTTTCTACTTTAATCATAAGTATTCAAAATTTTCGAATGTTTGACAACTATAAAGCATTGTATTAGTTATGTATGTAAAACTTGATTAAGTTCCAGTATGCAAACTAATTTGCCAAAAAAAGGTTAATATACATGTGTATAATACCCACGTTCCGTGATGTAGGTACTTTGATGTAACTTAGTGACACGTATTGTAACTAAAGTTTTTATTCCAAGAGTCTGCAGTTGTTGAAACAATCAGATAAACTTTTTAGAGAACATTATTCAAATCTTAATGTGATCCAAAAAAAAAATACTTATAGCGTATTATTTTGAACATTTGTCCTAATATTAATGTCTCATATAATGTTTTAAGCCTATGAAATCAGTTGAAAAAAAAAATTGTATTTTATTTCTAAATGGAAGGTTTTTTGCACGAAAAGTTACAGCATAATTAAAAAGAAAAAAAAATAACAAATATCATTTGCATCTCTTAAGGTTTTACCTTCTCCATGATGGCCTTAAATTGAGTTGACGTATGTTAAGACTTAAACAAAGAAACTTTGGAAGCGCATGGCTTATAGTACTTTACATTATTTATAAGAAGATAAAGGATGTTATTGAGTGAAGCCCTTCTTCGGTATGTTATTTTATTTCAAGTAATATTTTGCAGCAAACCATAGTTGTATGGTCTTTAACATAGGTTGGCTGATATATATGTTTAGAAGCGAATAAGAAAGTTAATGAGGTGACAAAGATAGCTAACGGTTACTCGGATGCGCTTACTTAATCATTACCAGTCAAGGAGAAAAAGGGTTAGTAAGAAGGGTCTTCTGCTAAAGGAAAATAACTCGTTACTGGTAGGTGTAGAGGCACACGAAATAATATTTGAGAAGCCAAATTTAGTGTACATCGTACGAGTAGGAGGAAATACTAAGTCATAAAAAAAATGGTTGAAGTCGGTAAGGGAGAAGTAGCGCGCTCACGGTACTTACGGGGGTTAATAGTATATGCACGTACAGAAAAAAAGGAAAAGAGAAAAAAGCAGAAAATATAAAGGGGATGGAGAATCCCCAAGGGTGGCATTAATCCCACTGTACGCTATGTACGTAGTTCCCTACTCGTATACCTTTTTATCCCTACGACAGCCGCTTGTGGGGCACCTAGATACAAGCGTGTGCGTGTACCCGTCTTGGCAATCATATTTTCCGCCCCAAAGGCTCGATTCGTGTCAATTCGAATCTGACTTAGTGATCTTATGTGGATGCCGATAGCGTCTGATTTACTCTCCCACTTTTACCTCTCTTTATCTAACCTACGCTTAGCTTTTCCGGCCTTCTTTTTTCCGTCTTCTCTTTTCTTATGATTCTGATTCTTTTCACCCTCGCAGTCTGCTCTATGGAGCTAATGGCCTAAGCAGTTGGATCTGAGGACACGGTGTGAAGCTCCTTTTCCACGGTATCACCTATTTTATTCATCGCTTTGATCTGATCTTATTTAGTAATTTTTCTAAGACTAGGGTCCTTTTTTTCACTTTTAATTAATAAATTAAGATAATACAATAATGTTGTGAGAGACACTGTTTACTTAAAGTATTAGCCCAACTGATTAATTATATGGTTGTGGTACACCCTTACACTCTTATACCTCACAAAACATATAATTCACTGTGATTGCAGTAATTTAAAATAGCACCACCTGCATGGCAAAAAGGAGGCGATGCTAGATAACACGATTATTTAGCCTGTAATGGGCTGTAAACTTTGTTAACGGTTTTTTGCAGTTTCAATGCATTATGGTATGGTATTTATTTATTTTTTTTAACTATAAAATAATAGTTATTATATGTTTACAACAAATTCTTGGCACTGCAAATCGATACTTTCAGTATCAAAAATGCATTAAAACTACGAAAATTAATTAACAAAGTTTGCAGCCTATTACAGGCTATGTAATCGTGTTATCAAGCATCACATCTGTCTTGCCATGCATTTGGCGCTCTTTCAGATTACTGCACATAGTGAATAGGAAAGTCTGTACCTACTCAAATACATTATAATATTTTTCATGAACGACAAAGTTTCAGTACAAAATCTGCAATTAAGTTTTTCGTAGTCTTAAAAAGCGGTGGGGTAAGGTAAGATTTTTTGTAATTGAGTCCAAACTGTCTCCTATATTGGGGCTCAGCTTCAACTTCAAACTTTAACTCGCGCATAAATCCAGCATCAACATGACCTCTAAGGCTGTGTATTAGGACTTTAGTTGCTTACTTCAAAGGGCTCCCCTCAGCTCTTCAGCTCTTTGTTTCTTGCTGCGCTTTTTTGTGTTTTTCATTCTGATTCCTGTCACGTATGTGGCGAGAAAAATTGCAGTCAAGCGCGTTACTCTGTTCGCGTTTTGCACGTTCAACTCTAAGCCCCTATCTTTATTTCAGCCACCCCCGTTCAATCCCTTTTTTTCTCTTTCTAATTTCCTCCTCTTACATTTGCCTCCTCTCACTTGGTTCTCGAGATCTTTCTACTTGGTGCTGGTAGTGTATCCAAATATGTGAGGAGCTCTTACTCCAAGTCCTCTCTCTCTCTCTCTCTCTCTCTCTCTCTTTCTCTCTTTCTCACTTATTGGCAGTTATAGAAAAGAGAAATCTATAGAAAAGGAGTTTAACAACGTTTTCAATATTGTAAAAAAAGGTTTTGTTGAGGCAGGCCATCTATTAGTCTAATCTTTTTTTATTTCTTATGATTTTTTAGGAATGAAGAAAAATTTGGAGACAAAATAACTTAAATATCGTACACTTTTCCAAGCTTTTAAAGTCACTCAAAATCCTTTACACTGATGAGCGAACAACAGTTTTTTTAAATTTTGTTGTGTTAAAAAAAGAGATTTGCTACCTTTAGCTAACTGTAAGTACATAATTTGTCTAACTGACACCTTAATTTTATGGTGCTCGTAAAACAAAACTATAAAATTTTCAAAAAGACTTTTTTTTCACTAACAAGTAAATATTATCATTAAAAAATTGATTTAAATCATTTGCTACGTACGTCACAAAAAATAAAATTAATTGAAAAGAAAAAAGTATTTGTATTAAAATTAATTTATTTGGCATTCTTAACTTGTATTTCCGCGTTTCTAAAAACAGGTAGAGAATGCGAATCTTTGCTTTAAGGGCAAACCTTCATAAAAATATATTTTAATCCTTATTAATTGCTGACTTGACTGTTAAGTATCATCTTGTCCTGTGGTGATGTTTGAATTCTTTTCTTAGATATCCAGACTTGCCTATATCATGAAGGAATTTCCCCTCAAAGAAAACTGTTCAGCTCTTTCCTGCCTGTACACGTACTGTACAGGTAAAATAACAAGCAGATGTTCATAAAGTTGTCAGGTTGAGATCACCCATAAAACTTAAATTTAGGTTATACCATAAAAAAAGCTCCAGTGCCTGTAAACTATTTTGAAATTTAAGATAAGGTATACATTGAGGAAAGTGGTGTTAGAAAAACAATTGTTACTTCAGTAAAACTCACTATTTTTTTTAGGAAAGCTGAGACATACTCGCCGTATTAAAAAAATTACAATGCTACATAGTAAAATCAAATTATATTAAAATTTGCAATTAAACATTTTAGTTTATACTTTGTTCAGAAATTATCTCTGTATCCAAGAAAGAAAAAAATTCATGTACATATTATTGATGCGCAGAAAATATTTATTTAACAAAACATTAGATATAGATACTTTTTTCCTTAAGATCATAGAGATAGATGCGTTTGAAAAATTTTTTTTTCTCAAAAAGATCTGCTCCGACCGGTAATTGAAATGCCGTCCTTCAGCTTCTGAGTCAAGCTCCGTAACTATTACACCATGGGATGTTATGTCCGTATTGGCAGCAATATAATTATAGTAGACGTGAGAACGTGTACTGTTTATGATACACAAAATAAAGTTGAAAATCAAAGAATATTCTGTATACCACGGTGTTAACAACGGATAATTAGTCAATTAAAAGTTATTTGTCAACACGTATCAATTTTTAACCCTTATCAATCCAAAAATATGTTACTCGTAATATTTACATAAGCATATAACCTTAAATTTGAAACTAAATAGGTGTGTATAACTACAAACGTTGATTCAAATTATTTTCATTAAAATGTTACATAGTAAATTCTATTTTAAAATAAAAAACATTTTAAAACGATTACCATGAAGTTTTCCTGTTGAAACAAAGAATCACGTACCGTTTAATTCACTATACATAACATTTAAAAACATATTTTAACTTGTAAGACTGTGTTATCTCTTATCGGCCGAGATATACAAGACCAGTTTTTTGGTGTTTATATTAATCACAATAATGTGCACACGTAATATTAAGTTGAAAAAGAATAGTTGTTATACAAGGAGAAGTTAAAGTTATTCCAAAAGTTTTTTGTACGTGAAATCTTACTAAAATATACAAAACTTGACGTTTTAAAAACAATTTTACAACTTTGAGAGTCGTACATTGTATTTTATAAGTCTGTTTTCAGTTTTTAAGTATTAATTTCCAATACGCAAAGCTGTTGTATGGAGCATAAAAAAGTACATCCGGATTTCACATCCTGAATATGTAAACTATGTCAAATTTATTTAATAATGTATTTGTATGATATATAATAATACATAAACATAAGTATAATATATTTTTAAGTCAACATGAGGAAAAAAACGCACACCATCGGTTTTTTCTTCTTTCTTACAGCAATTATGTAGTCATGACAAATATTTTTTTTATTTACTAATAACTTAAAATAATTATTAACGTCACTCATTGTAACATGTCAAACGTGCCAATCCTAAATAAATTTTGTAGAGATATCATAACTTTTTGGAGAACCCTATTTTCTTATGATTGTTTTAAATAAGTAATCAAATACGGTTCCTATTAAAAAGATCTGGACGCTGATAAAATTTGGGCGAGATAGCTGCGGCGTACTACAATTTACTCCAAGCAGTAATTTAATTCAGCATCATCACGTTAAGAAAAAATAGCTGTATGAATATGACAATATCAAAAAATTAGCTGTCAAGCTTTTGATTAGCTTACCTAAAAAGTTAACATGAGAATAGTGTTTATTAGCCATCAGTGCGAGTCTGAGTCATGACCAGATATGTATACGTATATAAAAACGTATAAACACCAGGACCAACTCAATCACACCTATGATCACGTTGACGAAGCATAAGAAAAAACATTAATCGACCCTCAAAGATCAACAGCACAGGTGAAATGGCAGGACTTTAACGGTCACTTATCCAAGTACTAACCATGCAAATTTAAACATTGTTTATGACATACACATACGTAAAATAGATAAAAAGTCCTAGTTCCGTATAAGGCTGTGTTCTTGAGAGCACGTACCAACATTTTTTTCGACGCAGGTGGTGCTATTTCCAAATGCTGCTGAATACAAATAAACTAAATGATCAAATTTATCTCTAAACAGTTTTGAGATATATCGTTTGAAAGTGTATCAAACGAAAAACATTTTTTCAGTTAAATGTATCAATTTTGCAATTTATAGTCAATGATTTTTTTTTTCACTCAATTACTTTCCAGCATTCAACGTGCTTTTTTTATCAAACTTAAAATTAAAATTAAACCACTCTAGTTTCAACATAATGTTAAGAACAATTATTAAGTAATGAAACCCATTTATATACCCTAAAGTGCCATTTATTTTCTTATTTTTATCGTCATCGACGTTTTATAAATCAACAAAATACAAATATTTTAATTAACATATATTAAACATCAACGTAATTTCATGTCATTTATCCAATTAATTATTACTAAATGATTACAAAAATTATCAAAGTGATGTGCAAGTTACTCATACTTATATTCAGCAGGTGTTTACTTTACGACAGCCAAAATCACTAGTTATTTATGAATGATTAATTATGACAAAAACTGTTGAGTTTGCTTGGGTCTGCATATTGTTATCAAAGGGAGACCGAAAATAACTGAAGTCGTCTTCCTTATATATAAAATTATAATTACATGATTGATTGTATGAATAGCTGTTTCATTTATAATCATGCAAATTACTTAATTCAATGATTGTCTTCTTTACCCATACATATGGTACAACAATGCAAAATCATATCATTTTAATTTTTTGCATTCTCATTTCTCATTTTTGTCAGTTAAAGCTCCAAATTATGTCACTAAATGTAGGCTTAATTAATTATTGAAAATAATAGAATCAAGCAGTAGTACTAATTTTTTCTAATAAAATAGTTATTAATGTTTTGGGTTAACAAGCTGATTACTTACAAGCATGTGATTGTGAATGTAAAAATCACAATTATTTATGCATTACCTATAATAAGTTGTATATACGTTATGCGTAATAAAAAAAAAGTTGCATTACATGTAACACACAGCAGAAGTGAGAACTTCAAAAACAATCGAAATACGTACTAATTAACAGAGAAAGCGAGAGTATGGAAAATGAATTGTAAGGGGTTGGAAATTATAGATTCTTTCTAATATGTTGTTAAGTGTGTGTTCTAATACTTACACTGTGGCTATAAAAGTTTAGTACTGTGATAAGTGCACAGACATAATGCTCATTGAAAATAAAGTTGCTTATTCAGGATTTTAACCTACTAGTAGCACCATGGCGCGCCACCTACTCAATGAGAAAAGTCCTTGTCATAGATGCAGAGATTTCGTTCAATTATATCTCAAATGGTACTTTTTTAAATAAAATCGTATTATAAAATGGGAATGATAATTTATATCTAATTGAAGGTTTAACTATATCGGTCAGAACCTGAGATTTAATTAAATGTGCTGAAGTAAGATTTAAGAAAAGTTGGCAAACTAACTTTTAGAGCACATCGTGTATTTTACAATAGAAAAACATGCTTATACAATAATAAAAACATATTTATGAACCATAGAATTTTATGTATCAATAAAATACATTGTTATATAGAATATATTATAAATAATATAGCAACGAATGATACTAGTCTTCAAGCACAGAAGCCAGATTTTTATTTTTGACTGAGTTTTAAAGGTAATGCCACAGTATGAGACATAATTAGTATTTTAGGTGGCTTGGTCGATTTTCATCGGATTTATTTAAATCTCTTAAATTCTTAAATTATGTAAATAAAGTATGCCAAATTGATTTGGGATAAAAAAATACTGATTTTCTAATCTGATTATTCTTATCTGGTGTTGACAACTGAATTTTTTCACAAACTGCCACTGAAAATTCACCAATTTAACACCTACTCTTATGAACAGTGGTCACAAAATCGACTATATCTTCGGAAATTTTCGATTAACCTTAAAAATTTATAATGATTCTTGTATATCTTTTTTACAAAGAATCTATTGAATTCTTAAAAATATAAGGTCAACGACTTAACTTAAGAAAAAATCGGCAAAAAAGTATAAAATATGAATCGGGCTTCTTTGACTGCGTATGTCAGTGCGCATGCTCCGTAAGTTTGACAACAGCGCTCAGCGCATTCATGCACGAAATTCAAATAAGTTGGGAAAAAACTAAATAAGTAAATGTTCGTGAACTTATGATTATAGTAGCATTCGGATAATTAATTATTCCAAAATAATTTGTGATTGCGGTCAGTTAAATAGAGCAATTAAATGATGAGAAAACAAACAGTATTGAGAAACATAATTATGAAACGTTTATTATGACAATGATAACATTAACAAAAATACATACTCATAATGACTTCTTTTTTTTTCATTTATGTAATCAAAAATATATTGAACTATTTTTTTGTTTCTTGTAACTCTCGGTTTGTTGTTCACGTTTTCGCCTAAAAAAATTGTTAAACTAGTTAAATCTCCTGTTTCAAAAGCTTTTTCAAGTATTGTTTTAGTAATACCAGCCTTTGATATTTTTTCTTTCATACCCTTTCAGATAGTGAATTAAGCTAAAGAATTATAATTTTCTTTCGTTTTTTGTAACTTCCCTTTTTTATTCATTATATACTCGATACTTGAAGTATTTTTTATGATGATCTTGTTATCAGTACACAACTTTTATGAAATTTTTTATAAATTCAATACGTCATTTAACGCGTTATGAGCGCGCTTTACATCTTCTTGATTTGAAAAGGCAAGAGCTAACGTCTATTGTTTAAAAGATAACCTTACTTTTTTACCTTGAGCAGCACTGAAATCTTTGGTTTCTTAACTTTCAAGCAAAGTCAGAGTGTAACAGCCGTTTTTGGCCAACAACAGTAATTCATTCAAAAGATTGAGCGACTTAGTTAAATTGATAATTTGGGGTATATCAAATAATTTGCTATTATGTGCTACCAATATGTATGGTTTCATTATTGATTTTAAGAAAAATAAGAACTGCATGGAAGCTTCTCTAGCAAAAACAATTTTCCTCTCTGTTTCCTCAGAGTCGTTCAAACGTTAAACATTCGCACAGATTTTTTCACAAATGATTGATTTTATGTTCGGGTTTTATCAAAATAAACATATTCATTGAAAAATCCACCGTTGGAAAGCGTTGATTTTGTAGGTGCCCTACCCTAGATACGGCACTAACCGCCCAAGCCACTTTAAAACATTATCACCCTTGATGAATTGCATACTTGAATAATTCTGCATAAAACTTAATACCTTAATTTTAATTTAGTTTTAGCAAAGTACTACATGCTTTTGAATAAAAAGTTCAAATTTGAACGTAAGCTTTGCACCCATGTCGAATACGGTTGTTATACAACAAGTGGCGCTTGTAGTGGGTTATCATCTTGACTTGAAATAGCATACACGCATACTTTCGTCAAAATTACTTTTTTAACTATCTATCTTCCCGTTATCGATTTTTTGGTTCTTAAATAATGTATTCTTTCCATTTGTAATCATTTTGCCAACATGGTATATTTCTCCTAAAATTTTTGACATTTATTTCTTAGAGAAATATTTAAGACACTAAAAATTAAGATTATGTTTTTTCGTAATTCAACACCTCTCTACTTGTAAACTGCAATTTTTTTCCTTGTTAATGCCAGTAAAAATTGTTATTTTTTGTCTATCTTGCTATCTTTTTATAATATGGCATATTTTTTTATATTTGGAGGTTATGTGCACACATGTATTCTTGATTATTGTAATTCTGTACTCAACATAATTTTATTTTCCTAACTTTTTCCTCTTATTTGATGAAGGTAAATCCGAGACATTAAAAATTTAGGTTATGTTCTCACTAAAATAACAATATATCACTAGTTTGTGTTTATTATACGTACTCATATCCGCCCATGTATACTTTACACAGTAGGACGCACACAGTACGCAAACTTTAACATGCAATACATATAGAATACTTTTTATACGTCGCAGAATCCGAACATGCACGTCAATACTTGAACGCCACCAAGTTACAGTATGTATAATTATGTACGTTTATTTCTGCCATTTTGATCCCTAACCAAGGAATGCCTAAGAAAGTACTCATTTGAAAAATTAATTATTTTTCATAGTAAATACTTGTTTTCTGTCTACAAAGATCATTTAAGTGGTTCAAGTAATTTTTACTGTTAATGAATAATTATTTAATGTAAAAAATTCAATTATAAATAACCTTACTTTTGTAACAACCTTAAAGTCTTTACGTTTCAAACACGGCTTACAGACTTATAAGAATATATTAAATGTATTAAAGATACTCAATTCTTAAAAATATTTGAATTTACCCTCGAGCAGGCATTTACTTTAGCAACGCTAATTATAGTATGCTGTGAATAGTGTGAACTTATGGGGATGGCGACCTACATAGTTCCAACTTGAAAGGGCAGCAGAGAGAAGAAACTCCAGCTGATGAGAAGAATGAGAGGCAGTGTAAAATTTCAAGATATATGTTTAGTTAAAATACATTATTACAATGTTAAAATGACGAGTAACAAATTTTTTGTATTATTAAACTTTAACTGTCATAATATTTAATCTTAGATCGAAAGCACATAGGCAGAATAATATTTTGGCAAGTAGTAGACAGTGAGCAGAAGGTTAAAATCATATATATAGATAAACAGAAAGTGTGATTCATATTCTTCTATCTTATTGGTTGGGTCTTGGATCCCTGGCGCTATCTGAGCAAAGCTTGATAGATGGACAGCGTTCGCCGCTACAGTCAAAAGTTTAATGCCAGCAGCTAAGTTCAGACCGCATATCTATGAACACGCAGTAGAGTTCTGATGCCTCTGAATTTAGCGCCACCACTGACTAAGCTGTGAACTAATATCACAGTACACATATGTTATAGATTTTTTCACGGTATGTTCGCTAAATGACATAGAGAAACTGCAGACAACGGACAAATCACTATACTGATTTAAACAATCAAGCATAGAATCCGCAAACTAAAATGAGATAAAATATAAAAAATGGTGAAATTTAATTTAAAAAGATAAATACCTAATTAAGATAAATAACAAAATAAAAAAAGTTAAGGTATGAAGTTTTTTTTTTTTTACTACTTTTGTAGTTATCATTTTAAATGAGCTATGACACAATGTATCATCCCTTTACGTAAGGATTACTTGTTGTTACAAAAGCAGTGAGTCTATCTACGTTGGAGGAAAAAACACAAAAAAATTAATACTATCCAAAACCACTTAAGCAATTTCTTTGCAGACCATTATATTCTGAATTTCTCAGTGTTATTCAGAAAAATTTTTTTATATTTTGTTGGAAAAAAGTCAGAACGGCTTGTTTGAAGCAAGTGGATATCATCTGGGCTAATACGCACTTGGTCAGATGGCTTATAAAATCGATATAGGTTATTTAATTTTAATTAGCTCACTTTGTGTCGAGAGTCATGATACTCTATGAAATTAAAATTGAATTCGGAAAAAAAGTGAAATTATGTTGGAAATACTAAACTTAATAAAAAAAAATTAAACTATTAACTCCCTAATCAGAAAATTAAAAAAATGTATTTAAAATGTCACATCCGTACCCTGTCCCACACTCACACTTTCGCACATAAAAGCTTGTCATGAACTGTATTTGCCACGGATAATAAATAACATTGATACTATTTTCGTACGCACTCCAACCCGCTAAATTATGGATTTCACTATATAAATTTAGTCTTATAAAATGTACTAAAATCGTGGTTTTGATACAAATTGCTTTGTAAAATGAACTTTTCATTTTCACAGTGTTATTTAATAATCATGTCTTTAGGTATGGACCTCAAGTAAGTAAGCGAACACACGATGTATTAGAACTAAAATTGGTAATCCCAAGGGATTTTTGTGTTATAAATCAAAAGTTACAGCGATTTAACGAAAACAATTAATATTGATCGAAAAATGTCGAAATCTCATTTTTAGCGACTTTTGTTGCTCTTCTTTGAAGCTGTAAAAATTCTTAATAGAAGTGCTGAATAGACCAAATTTTTTTTTAACATAAAAGTGTAACCTTAGCTTTCATTAAATAAATGCTATAATACTTACACTGCTCAAGGTGCTTACCTACACGCATCAGAAGCAGATGTATTTTTTTTTAAATAGACTAAATTTTACTTTAAAAAAAAATTATATCCTTTTCGACCATCTAGATATTTGTGATAAATTGTATTTAAAGTAGAATAAACATGAAAAACAATTTTTACATCGAAACTGTTACAAAGCAATCATTTTAAAAATCATTTTTAATCAATTGTGATATCAGTTATGATAAATTCGGTTGCTATCAGTTCTGATGAATTGGGTTGTTAAGAAGAAAAAAAATATGATGTACATACACATCGTTACATAATTTTAGTAAATTGATTGTTTGACATTGTTAATAAAAAAAAGTAAGGTTAATGTAAATCTTGAGTGTAGCTTGTATTAGCATATATTAAAATATTAGTATGTTTATTTAAGCTATAATGAAGTTTCTCATCAGTAAATAATTGCAAAAGAGAGATCTAGTCGGCTTTGAGGATTAGTAGCCAACTTAGATGTACATATTTTTGTATAATTTTAAATTTAAAAAAAATCATTTTTTTGTCTTACTCTACCATTATATTTTCCTGCATTACGTCTTATGTCAAATATCATCAGTTCAGGGCTTATTTCTTTCAGTAATATGATATCGGCTTTTTTTTAGCTTTCTTTCGATAGTAAGATAGAAAACATGTAATATAAATTTATCTATTAATCCTGAAGTATGTACAGGTATATTTATGAAAAATGTTTAGCTCATCAGTACTGTTGCCCCATAAAAAAAACGCTGCTTGTTTGGAATTGGATCGAAGTCTCCTCATTCATTCACTTAATTAACTTTGTTTTTTTCGTAGTTAAAATCAAGTGATTGTGAACTGTAATGTTCACACCAATGTACACTGAGAAAAAAGTCACAGGAATTGTAACCGTAAAAGTGACGGTAATCCTGTCATATTTTGTCATTACCTATATTTTTAACGCAGTGGGACATGAGTTGTGTCTGTAGTTTAGAATAATTTTTATAGTAACTGTTGACAATATCTTGAATTTGCTATACTTTTATCTGCATAGCAACGATAAAATTTTCCCTGGAATTTCATATTCATATGTATCACTTGTTAAATGTGGAAGAAGATTATAGCTTAAATTTCAGATCAAAATTAGTGCTTTCTCGATTTCACTATCTGAAAAATAATATCTCGATTTTAGATTATAGATTTAATCCCTCCTTCTTCGTTTTTGCAACCGTTTAGATACAGTCACCATGGTCCAAATGAATGCTGACTTATTATCAAGTTTATCAGTATCTCTATGACCCGAGCATTTTTAAGGTGGGTTCCTTGACTAAAACAACAAGATTTTAGTTATATAATTATGGATTTGACACATAATTTTTATAAATATTTCTCAATTTTATTCGTTAAAATGGAATTTTTTTCTGCTATCGTAAAGTACATCTTCTTACTAATATATAAAGCAGAAGCGCTAAAACCGTTGTAATCGCTAACCACAAAAACTACTGAACCGATTTCGTTGAAATTGTGCACACTGATTCATGATACTTCCTAGATGGTTTTAGTATAGTTTTTATCTTAAAAAATTTAATAATAATAGCAATAAATGAGCTTAAAGTTTTGCAAAAATATGTCAGCTTTTCTCTTTGGTTCAGTAAAATCCGCTAGGTGGCGTCGAGATTAAATCGAGGCTACCTGCAACAGAATTAAATAGGTGTGGTTATAAAAGGCCGGAGCGTATCGATACTGGTATAGTCCAGCTTCGGCAGCTAAACAAGCTATACAGAGAATGATGGTGATAGTCCTGCAGCTGGGTATCCCGGTTACGGACGACACTCTTCTCTAAAGGGAAAGGGACCTAGGTGCCCCTTTACCCTGAAACTCGACGAGTGCGATAAAAAAAAAAAAAAATTAAATCCAACCGATGCCGTCTCTGCCACAATACCAGGAAACATATCTAGCCAGAGCACAATCTGCACCAACTCTTCAGAGCTGTGTGGCAGTCCCACCATCCCACCTGGTGTAGTTAGAGAATTTGTGGCTACAAATGTAAGCCAGGGAAAGCAGCTCTGAGGGGCACGGGAAGCCACAACGGCTACCTTCTTGGTCGTCGCGTCCCCAACGCGCTTACCCACATGTTCCCATCTAAAGATGAGCAGTTGGTTATCTGGGGAACGACCCGAGACGAGATATTCTTTGGTCAGTGGCGTACCTCCCTCCATCACAGTCTCCGTACATCGAGACTCCCAGGGTAAGAATCAAGCAACCCGTAGCCAGCTCTTCATCATCAGGAATAATAATAAAGAATAGCCTGGAAATTTCACCACTGGCGCTTTTAAGGGCCATTATAAGTATTTACGTTCCCTACTTAACCATCAATTTCATCGGTTCTTTTTAGGAGCCACCGAAGTGTAAACTACCTTGCCAACAAATACATTTTTATTACCATTTCTGGAAGCGATTCATCGACTAAAAGACTATATTAACTAAAGACGGGCACTATTAAACCAAGTCAGCTATTTACTGGCAGACGTAACTTGCGGAGTTGTTCTTCGCAAGGCTGGAAAACCCGGTGGACGACGACCCTATATTACCCTCTTGACTCTTAGCATTCAACCAGGAATCACTGATTCTCTCCAATGTCTGCGTTGGGCAAACCTATAACAGCTATCAAGGAAAAAAAACTTGAGCCAACAGGACAGCCTCCACTGAACAAGTATCACCAACCAATCTCCTAATCAAAGTTCACCAAAACAACTAAATCTGCAAATAAAAAAAGGTGCTTTAGACAGCAACGTCTTCGACGTTATACCAGGAGACGTTGGGAAAGAGCACTACAACTAGCCCTAAAGCTTCGGACTTTGTAATTTTTTTCCCAATCAGTCTGGGTCTTTAACAGCAAGCCAGAGAAGATCACCCTGAGGTATCCAGGCAATCACAATTGCTGTTAACTGCAGTCATGAAAGAGTTAACTTAAAAAGCTCACCGATTTTTTTTAGGGCCATCGGACGTCGAACTACCTTGCCAACAAATACATAAGAACTTAACAAAGTTGACAGAAAACACACTTTAGGGGTCACACAAATTTTAAGCATGCCAAAAGTCGCAAGAGGGTGAATCGGAAGAAAAACTTCAAGTGTATCTAATAAATACAATTTTACTTAGGCGTCACGAAACTGACGCAGAAAATTTATCGAGATTGGAACAGCAGCGTTAAAATCGACAACTAAAGAGTCCATTACGTGAGAAATCAGCTCTTCATTGTACCCTCACAGTAATCTCTGAAATCTTTGAAGATCCTACTTCAGATTTTTAAATAAGTAGAAAATGTATTTGTGTTTTTGTGGCAATAAAAATGTAGGGTTCAAGGTCCAGGACTTTGTTGCTCTGGTAATAAAGTTGTGAGATATGAGAACAAAATTTTTTTTTAACATAAATTTTTTGGGGGTTTAAAATCTTAACAGCTTTAAAAAATAGCCGTTTTCTTAAATTACACTAGAGAAACTGTAAATCAACGGCTTCTTATGGCCACCGATTACTTTATGGCATAAAGAACGCACGGTACTTTTCAGCATAATCATATATTTTTTAACTTTTACAGCTTATTATTTAACCAAATAAACTATATGTATTACGAAAAAATATGTTTTTAATAAGAAGATTTTTGTTCTGAGATGTGTCCGGAATATGTGTAAAATTTCTAACTGAAAATGTGTCACATTACATGTCAACACACTACGGTATTTTATTTAGTAAGTCTCGGGCGAAGCCGAGACGGGGGGCTGCTAGTACAAAATATACATAATATTGTTTTTTTATGCGTATTTATATATTTATATTTGCTTGTGATTTGTTTCATTTAATATTAAGGAATTGTCCCTATAGGACCTCTGCTAACTGTACGATTAGGAAAGTACTTGTACATCGAAATTCGATCATTAAACCACAATTTTTTGGATGCTATTGTAAAGTTGAAACCTTAACTAGAACTATAGTAAAGTTTCAGCTCCATCAATTGTTCCAAGATTTTTTTCATGAAGGCCACTCGAGCCACCTTAAGTAGATGAGAGTCAGATCTACAGCACTACATGGAGCCGTCTTTAACACGATAACCATAATTTCTTTTAGTAAATTTTTCTAGAATATTGCTCGACTCTAGAGTAGTACCAAGCAAAGAGTATAAATAATTAAGATTAAGGTGGTTCATGCACGAAAGACTGTCATCAGAGCGAAATAAAATTTTGTAAAATTGTTTTTGGGGTAACACTACATTTTTCTGCAGAATTTCAGTGAAATTAACCATATAAAGGTAAAGAAAAAGCTTATCGACAAACGTTGTCTCAACATGGGTCTTTGTAGAGGGCAATACAATTTTTAATCTATTCACAGAAAACTGAAGAAATTTGTCTGCCAGAAACAAATATATTACTAATACAATAAAGCTTTTTATATCTTGGAGAGATTTGTACCTTAGAAAATGTGAATGACTGACTAATTCAAGGGAATTTTGACAAATATGCAGTTAAATATTTATATTTCTGCTATTAACGGCAAAGTAGAGTAATATCTAGAGACATTTTTAGGTTGAACACAACTCTGAAAATTCATTTTTACAAATTTTTTTACGGAATACTACGATGAAAATCTTGATATGAGTGCTTTATTTTATCCAATGATCAATATTTTATAATATTTCTACGAGTTAAGACAACTTTAATAAAATTAGGCTGTATTTGACTCAAGAGTCACAAACAAAATATCTTAATGGTATTCCTAAATTTTTATTTGACAATCGTAACAGCGTCAACTATAAAAAAACGCAGACAATGCAAGATTAAATCATTTAATTGAAAAATAGTTTCCTTAATGAGACTAGCACAAGCATCATTATAAAGAAAGAAAACACAATGAAATTTCTCACGTAATAAAATATTAATAGCGAAAAAATTGATCATCCAACGATCAAACGTAGTAATAAAAATGAGTCATGCCTTGTAAAAAAATAAAAAAAAGAAATTAAATAAAGAAAANAATTTAAACTTTACGATACGCAGATATAAAAGTAAAAATAATCATCCATTCAGAGATTATCGTGAAAAAGACAGTTATGGAATATTAACTCTTCTATTTTACAAAATTATAAACTGCAATTGTGTTCAAAATCGTATCAAACACTATTTGGAATCAATAGACATATCGGATCTATTAAAAGAGGCGTAATTGGTACGTTTGGTATTTATTAATGAACGAAACATAATATTACTGTTCTTTAGACTAAAATAACAAAGCATATTCTGGTATAAATGTCAAACAAGATTCCAGACAATAGTTTTTTTATGTTTCACTCAAATGGTAATGTCTCAGGTGTTGTACTTGCACCATACAAATATGAAAACCACTGGTGCTATTTCAAGATTAGTGTAAATGATAGAACACTGACTCCCTACGATGCATTAGTTTTAGATTCTCCGTATGTAAGCAAAAAATTAAAACGTGTGATGATAATTTTGTAACATATCTCGACATATCAAGAAGTAACTGTAAAAATAACATGAGTATATAATGATCTTACATAATTCATTTATGATTAATTGAATTAATTACTTTATTCATGTAATTATGTGATATTGTAACATAATTTGTTTGTTGAATTCGAAATAAGCGCCTTTAAAAACCATTGATACGTTTTTCAACTCTATTTTACATAATTATTTATTTGTTTTTTTTTTTTTTGATGTATTGTTTATAGAAAACAAATAATTTATCATGAATTAAATGTATTATCAGTGAATGCATATAAAAATGGAATATTATAGTTACGAATCACATGATAAGTACAAGAAACCGAATTTCTATAGTCGGCAGCGCTCGTAGCAGAGTGGGTAAGGCACCCGACTCGTGTGCATGAGGTCGAGGGTTCAAATCTCTTTATTGGAAAGTGTTTTTTTTTTTTTTTTTTATTTTTCAAGAATAGTAAAAGAAAAAAACTTAAAGTCAAATAAAAATTATTGTGGGGAAATAAAATAAAAATTTGTTAAAAAATTAATTGCTTGGGAGTGTGAGGGGGAATGGTGGGTAAAGGTGTGCAGAAGAGTAACACGGCACGGTTGACAGATATACATATATAGTTGGGAGAGGGAAAGTGTGTAGAGAACAGTAGGTGAGTGGGACGGGGTAAGGGGGGAAACTTGAGAGGAAGAGACTTTGGGTAAACCACTACCGTTTCAAAAAATCTGTCGGTTTTAAAATTCCAGTCCCCCGAGTACGCAACNCAGATATACATATATAGTTGGGAGAGGGAAAGTGTGTAGAGAACAGTAGGTGAGTGGGACGGGGTAAGGGGGGAAACTTGAGAGGAAGAGACTTTGGGTAAACCACGATCGTATAAAAAAAAAAAAACCTGTCAGTTTTAAAATTCCAGCCCCCCGAGTACGCGACATAAAGAACTTCGTTCTAAAAATATCCACAATATATTGATCTTACTGAAACTACCGCAGCTAATTGCTTTGATTGCTAACAGCAAATATTATTGCAAAAAGTGAACCAACATTTATCATCTACTAAACACAGGGATAATGCAGATGAAGATAAGGAAGAATTTAAATGAAAAACAGCTGAGGCAGAATTACGTATTGCTCGAGCTTGTGTCAGTTTAGATTTATTATTTTCACAGACTGAAAAAAAAAATCTTACAAAATTTGTATTCCTAATTGTCCAACATTGCAAATCATTCGATTATCAAGGAGGTGTGTAAGAGATATTATAGCTTACGATCTTTTACCAGTTCATAAGAAATATTATATTAAAATTCTTCAAAATTAAATATTTTTTATAATGTTTGATGAGTCAACAGATAATACGGTTGATCAATATCTATGCACCAACGTAAAATATCTTCATAATGATAGAAAAAACGTAGCCAATACCTCGTGAGATTTGCTACTTGTATACGACAATAATATAAAAACATCTGCAAATGCTGAACATTTGTATATCTTAATTATGGACTTATTTCGAGCAGCAGGAACTGATGTAAAAAATATTATAGTTTTTTGACAGATGGTGCAAATGTAATGGTTAATGACTATAGCTCCGTACTGTCTAGATTAAAAGAAATGATATCCGATAATATACCAGAAAAATGTGGTTTCTATGTATAGCATTCACGTGTTAGGAATGCAGTTGCTATACTTTGTCACTTGTACCAAACATCTTTAATACATTTAACTTACAACTACATTTCAAAAAGTTCGAAAAAACTCACAAATTTGAAAAAATACAACGGATCTTAGAGCTGCCAGTGCTAAAGGTATAACGCCTTTGCAAAATACAATGGCTACCGTTGTATCAGTGCATACTTTGAATACTGAGAAGATGGCCTGCCTTGATAATTTTTTTTTATACAAAATTAAGGATATAAAAGATAAAGATACCATAGCTGAAATAGATAATATATTAAAGTTGTTGAGAACTGATACTTTAAAAGCATACTACATGTTTTTAAAAGGGATTTTATCAAAACCAGTAAACCTTAGCAAAACATTACAAGCAGAGAACTGTACAGTTCTAGAAGATACAAATGAAGTATCACATGTTTATTTCGAATACCTGAATATATTTATAAATAAAGAATACATTAAAAAATACGCAAAGGATTTTCTTGTAGATAGTATTGGTATCATAAATAAAAGTCATTACAAAAGTATAAACGATACTCGCATAGGTAGAAGCACAGAGAGCCTACTGAAATCGATTTCTACTTGTAAATACAAGTTCCTCCTTTTAAAAAATTATGTCTAGGATTTTATACTAAAATAAAGATGCAAATGCAAAAAAAAATAAGCTCAACAATCCTCAAATGTATACAATGATATGCTTTGATCAGAAAAATACTTTAGAAGAAAAATTTCATAACAGATATCCTACCTTAGATGAAGTATTTCGATGTTTTCAAGCAGTTGTTAATCCTGAAGATGTTACATTGCAAGATAAAATAAACCAAGAATGGATAAAATTACCTAAATGTAATAATTTTTAAAGAGTAAAAAAGTATGAAACAGATACTCTTTTGTACGAGGTTAAAAATTTTTGTGAAAATAATTAATATTTATATAAGAATATAACTTATTTTTCTCTGAATGTTATATGCATTCCTAAATTTGGTTAAATCCCGAAGAGAACATGGAGTAAACTTTTTCTTGAATAAAGTGATCTCAGATTAAGGTTAAACTTTGATTTTATGCATACAATTATGTTTGTTGCAAAATATGTTAAAGATAAAGGTGGACTTTGTTATTTTAAACCAAATAAAGAAATGATGGATCAAATGATAAATAGTAAAAAAAATGTTTGAAACAAAAGTCAGAAAATTGGTCTAATGAAGACATGGACATGAAAAAATTTTAAAAGGATGAATCAAAAATAAATGAGACACTTTCCATAGCTAAATATACAGGAATAAATGGTAATGTATTCCATGACAATCCTTTTTTATACAAAGAAAGGCATGTAGAAAAAGAAGAAGTTGACAATACTTCTAATTGTATACCATCTACAATAATTAAATTAGAATAACGTTTTAATTAAGGAACTTGTACAAATGTTAAAGAAACTATTGACTGTGAACAGAATACTTACGAGAATCTAAAATAAAAATGATGTTTTGCAAGTAACTGGGAAATCTGATATGCATAATAATCAAATAAGTGTTGCAACAAAAAATAGTAATTCTTCAATAAACCTCAATGAAAATGTCAAGTGAAGAGTTTTAACTCAAATAAATATATAAATGCAGAGTTGTGCTGATAAATGCAATACTAAAAATGCAAATAATTATCCAATAAATAGGCAACAAAAAATGCCTCCAATGGCTAATGGACTGTAACTTAATGTTCAGCATTATAATAGGAATAATTTAAACTTTACGATACGCAGATATAAAAGTAAAAATAATCATCCATTCAGAGATTATCGTGAAAAAGACAGTTATGGAATATTAACTCTTCTATTTTACAAAATTATAAACTGCAATTGTGTTCAAAATCGTATCAAACACTATTTGGAATCAATAGACATATCGGATCTATTAAAAGAGGCGTAATTGGTACGTTTGGTATTTATTAATGAACGAAACATAATATTACTGTTCTTTAGACTAAAATAACAAAGCATATTCTGGTATAAATGTCAAACAAGATTCCAGACAATAGTTTTTTTATGTTTCACTCAAATGGTAATGTCTCAGGTGTTGTACTTGCACCATACAAATATGAAAACCACTGGTGCTATTTCAAGATTAGTGTAAATGATAGAACACTGACTCCCTACGATGCATTAGTTTTAGATTCTCCGTATGTAAGCAAAAAATTAAAACGTGTGATGATAATTTTGTAACATATCTCGACATATCAAGAAGTAACTGTAAAAATAACATGAGTGCTGTTACAATGTGGGCAAGAAAAGTAGATCAAAGAGAAAGATACACACAGAAAGATGATTACAATTGTGGTATTGTTATCATGGATTATATGGAGTGCGAAGCTAAAAAAACCCCTTCCACAAAAATTTTGATCCAAAGACGTTTTGAATCAGAGTAGCTTAATTTCTGCTAGAAAATTCAGAATGTTTGAAGTTTACGTGTCTATTATGTTTATCGGAAAAAACTGATTTTAAGAATAACGAGTGTAAGGAATATTCAATGTATCAATTGCAAAAGGTTAATGCATAAAGAATGCACCAAAAGAATAATATAAATTCAAATTCAATGATCTATGCACTATGTAACGTGTAACTAGGCAAAATAGCCTATATATTCTAAAATGCTCTCGCTGATGCAACGTGTATACAAAAAGCAGAAAGTCGAAGCTTCTCCGAATTAATTTGTTTTTCGGGAGCTGTATACATGCTGAGAGGAAGGGACGAGGACACCAATGGACAAAGAGTTGAGCCGCAGAGACGCAGCAGCGCCAGAGAGAAAGGAAAAGAAAATGCGAACGCGACTACAGAGACACAGCAGCTGCTAAGTTTGTTGAGAGTGACTGCGATAGGAGATACGTGGCGGCAGCAATGGCGGCGGCCATTGCTTGAGCGAGAGATTGTGAGTCAGTCTGGAGTAGAGCCTCGAGCTGCATGCTTAAGCGCAAGCAGCGAGAGCTTCGGTGGTTTTGCGGGATTTCGTGGCGAGAGTTGAGAGAGAGAGTTTTCGAGAAGGTGCGTTGAGTGTTGAGAGAAAAGAGAGGAGTGTGCGTGCGAGACGAGAAGCTGCTGTGTTCTCCCAGGACGACGAGGTCTCCAGGTCAAGGACTACGGCCGCTGAGAGAAAAAGCAGACAGAGAAGAGTTGAGAGAGAGAGAAGAGAAAGGGTGAAGCCGCAGGACGAACGACTTGCTCGAGGACGCCGGACGACATCATGCTGGGTTGGTCTCACGGACGTTTGACCAGGAGGTGAGGCTAGAGAGAGAGAGAGAAGTAGTGTGTAGCGTAGACAGTGCGAGAGAGAGAGAGAGATTGTAGTGTAGACAGTGTGTGAGAGAGAGAGAGAGAGAGAGTTTGGGTTGACGAGACGAGGTGTACGAGATCCTGGACCAGCAGGACGTGGTGGACGAGCGCTCGCAGCTCGCGGGGTGCGAGGCGAAGTTGCTGCAGCGCCGTCCAGAGGAAAAGGTGAAGCGTTGTGTCATGTATTGCGAAGAGAGATACTGTGTATTAGTGTTAAGTGTGTTAAATAAAGAAATAGTGAAAGGTATTTGTTGTGTGTAAATTATTAGTTCTCCCCGTAGAATGGGAGAACTCCCGCGCCAATCCCCCTGTTTCAGGAGCCCAAGAGGTGAGAGGGACAACGGTGACGAACGTGATTGAGATTTGCTAATGCTGCGTCGGCGCCTCTTTTCGTTTCAGATCAAGAAGCAGTGTTACAAACGTTCATGAGCGAAATTGAAATATTAAGCCATCTGTTTAATAAGCAATACCATTTAAAAATTAACTAAGGTGTGTTATACAATAACTTATTAAAAAATTTACCAGCTTATATTGCAGAAAAATTCTCCATGTACGTGGCTAAGAAAATTGCCGCACCCTTACCTACCTGAAAAAATCGCCACATAGAAACTTGGCTAAGAAATTCGCCAATTATACCGTTGTAAAATATAGTGCAATGCGTGTAACTAAGAACTTCCCTGATTATTTGCACAAAATTAACTAAAAAAAATTAACTTACTGTCGATTTTCTATGAAGATTTAAATAATATTGCTAGAAACTAATTTTTAATATTTTTAATTTGATCATTTTGTGTTTTAAATAATTCATTAAAATTCATATTGGTTAAAATAAAACAAATTTAAAGAGAATTAATTTAATTAACAACATGACAGTCTCAACCTTAAATACGCAGACAAAGGTTTTTATAAACATGCAAACTTAATGTTGTAATGTAATTTTTACTTTCAAACTTTGACCATCAAACTTCTCATACAATTTTGTGTTTGTATAAAAAAACCGCAGAATCTCTTAAATGCTAATCTCCAAAGAATTAAAATAAATATTAATATTGGATAGCAGTTATTGTAAGAAAATAAAACAAATTTACATTAAAATACGTTCACATATTGTAATTTAAGCCCCAATATGAAACTTGTAGATCCATACATTGCAAATCTATACCATAAATCTGTGAGAGCAGAATCATTTAAGCTTTGATACTTAAATTTTAACAACGGCAACACGTTTGCGTTATATTTACCCTAATCACACTGGATGGCTGCCAGAGTATACTTCTAGAAAGAGTCACTTATCGTTATCTCCTATTAATTGAATTTTTGTCAAGCTATTTTAATATCTGAATATTCCGAGTTGTGCAATAGTGCGTAAGTATCGACTGGATTTTTACCTTAATCAAGGAATCCTTTATAGAATTTCGTTGTCCTGAATTTTCTATTGTATTTTTCCTTTTTATTTTATCCGTTTGAAGGAACATTTCAACTTCACAATCTGAAAAGCTACGTATGTAATTTTTTTGATCATAATTAAATCTACTTTATTATTTTATTTACATGGTATCTAGAATTGAAAGAATCTAAAATTTAATCAGTTTAACATCAGAAAAAGATTATTAATCTTATAAACAAATATGCAGCCATTTAAATTTATAAAATTTCAAGAATTATAAGTTATCTTAAAACTTAGAGTCTTTCAATTTACTATATATTTATTTGATTTTCATAAATATAATCTCTGTTTAAAAATGATAGCTATTTCAAACAAAAATGAAGTTTTTCTTGTTTGTACTCATATTTGTTAGGTTCAGAACACATTCAATTCTCAGACACTTGTAGAGTTGAATGAAATTCATTATTAATCGTAATGATAATAGAAAGACCATAAGCACGAGAGTCGTGAGCAGTCTGAGTCTTGGATAGCTCTGCTTCATTACCGAAGAAAAATTGAGTGTATCTATTGAATCTCGAACCAAAATAAAATTGGTTTATCTCGCACTTTATAATAAAACAGAAGCTAAACAACATAGACAACAATATTAATCAATTATTTATCGAAAATAATCATACATTATTTATTCTCTAATACAGATATTCTATTATTGAATACAAATTATTTGATTAAACAATATAAGTTACTTAAAGAATCGTTTGAATTAATCAAATAAATATTTTATTCAGTCAAGATTTACTAAATTCAAGTAACAAGAGTTCAAAAAAATAGTAAAAAATAATTTATAACCGTTCACAGTGTGGCCGATTCCGAAAAAGCTAGTCAAGTGTCGCAAATTCAAGTAATGTTTTCCAAATCACCAAGTAGGGGGTTTTTGGGCGTCATTGATTACGAATAAACTGTCAAATTTACAAAAATTTATCTACTTTACCTCTTATTGACCACCCTCTGGTATGAAATATCGCACATTTAAAAAAAATGGAGCCACATAGGATTTTCAAGGTTTTGGGGTCGCTAATTATAAATGCACTGTCAAATTTACTAAAATTAACCTTCTTCCTCTCTTATTAATTATCTCCTGTCATGAAATACTGAACATTTTCACATTCACAAAAGTTTTGAGTTCTTCTTCGTTTGCTTCTATCAGACGAAGTTTTAAGTTTTTTGCTTTAATTTTGGATAATAAGGTTCAAACGGTATTCTTGGAAGACCCAGATGAAGTGTAACGTTAATGGAGCTTTGTGGATATAGATTCTTCGATTATTAGATATCCATTTGATGCAGTTGCACTAAAACTTTTTTTAAAGAAATTGTAAATCTTCCTTCTAGTCAATCCATTTCATAGAGTACTACCACTTAAGAAAAAGAGTAAGTGATTTGATTTCCCATCTTTCCGTTTGTTCTACAGTGTTGTTAATTAATGATTTTTTTATTTGTTATTTATAAAATACTTATTTTAAAACTATTCTTAGTTCCAATACCACTAGAATGTTTTACTAACAAATTTATTATGGTCAATTTTAGCAAAATATTACACAACCCCACAAAAAAATGCTTCTTAACTGGGGGTCTCACTATGCTTACTATGCGTTTTCGGGGTTGCTACATCCGAATTGGGGGTATATATAATTCCATCGGGTCTAGGTTTAGCCATAACTTCAATAAAAATCTGAAACGATGGTCGAGGATGCTAACCTACCAAT
Source organism: Copidosoma floridanum (assembly GCF_000648655.2). Next base: position 436,728 of record NW_019380565.1, read on the forward strand.
CAAACTAACCTAACGTATTTAGTGCCCTTAAATCTGTTACAACCTTGTTTTCGATGCATACGTTGACTTATCACATGTTAATTTTCTGTGTGAATCAAACTTACCGTCGGCATAAGCGTTACTCGATATACACCGCAAAGAGGTTGCGCGATTGGATTTAGTATTTCATTAAGCCCTGAAAAGGGCTGTTTGATATAAGTATGGCTACTAGAGCATAAAGGGCTAACTATTTTCTTTCTTACTGCTATAAAGTATTCTTTTGTCTTCGAATGAGCGATGTAAAGGCATTTTTTTACGTTTTTTGCTATGCTGCGTATCTCTCTTGAGCATCCAACAGAAGTCTGCCATCATGTTCACATTCCATCGACCTTGATAACGAGTTTTCACTATTTTAAGGTATTGATAAAAACGTTTCCCCTGCTCCTCGCTAAAATGTCTCAGGTTCTCAGGGAATTTATCTATATGGGAATCGAGGAAATAAAGTTTTAGGTTTAATAAATAGTTAAGTTTTTTATAGTTTTTTATTAAATCAGTAACGATATCTTTATAAGATGGACTTTTCCCGTTTTCAAGGAAATTTTGTACAACTGAATAAAAACTAATCCATGCTACTCTTTCAAATATATACATGTGATTTGTGAAGTGACTATCCTTGAACATTTTCCTGATTTGGGATCCATTGAACATTCTTTTTTTTATTTTAGCCTCTGAAAACTTAGGAAATTTTGTTTGCAGATACTAGAAGCATTTATCACTGTTTTATAAAGAGCTTTGACGAACTGCTTCATCAGACCAAGCTCAATGTGAAGAGGAGAAATTAGGATTTTTGATTGATCAACGACGGAATCATAAATGATGTTACATGACCCAGGGGACAATGTCGTTCTTACTGGCCATATTTTTACCTTGTTATGTCTCTGTTGATCTCTACTATCCTATAAACATAAATAAGAAGAGTACTTAGTGAATCCTGACTGTTGCCCCAGTAACATTGAAATAATTTTCAGATCTCCACATACTTGCCATCGATGACCCTCGTAATTGATTTTTTCTAGGAGCACCTGCATATTGTTATACTTTTCTTGCATAACAGTTGAATGAGAAATAGGGACTGGAGCGTAAACATTAGTATTGTTAAGTTATACCACCTTCAGACTTCTCTTAAAGAAATCTATAAAAAGTCGCCAGTTCTCTGCTCTGTAACTATTTGTTTCAAATCATTAATAAGTCCTTTTACAAAATACGATATCATCTTCTGTCACAAAAAATTGGCGGAAAGAATAGTCTCGATTTCGATATAAAGAAACTTTGGTATCAGACGCTAAAAGATTTTTCTTCTACAAGAAAGAAGCCAAGTATTCTGCACCATCTTTAGGCAGACCTAAATCGCGAATAAGGTCACATAATTTTGGTTATGTGAGTAATTCCGGGGCTGCATTTTTTTTGTAGGTAAGTAATCACTGTCGCTTCCACTGTCATCTTCTGTCTGACTGTTTTTTTCATTACACACATCCTCCTTCTCCATCATTCTTATATCTATGGATGTCTTTTTCACTATTTGTTTAGTTGTGTGCACTAATACAGGAAAAATCAGAGCTGACGGTATTATTTAAATGATTTTTTTTTGGTCTTTGAAGTAAATCCTTTTATTTTATTCAAACAGAAATAGCAATCATTTCTATCATAAAGTTCATTCCATTCTGCCGGAATGATGAACTTTATAAAGTCTGTATTTTTATCTTTTTTCCACCTGTTCAACATTACCTTGCAAGAATTACATATGATGGTAAGAACCCAGTTAATATGTTGAGCCATAGGTAGACCAAATACTTCTTCATACGATTTCCTTGTATCGTCATCTATTTCTTTTCGCATGGAAATAATTTCAAATTTACTGCATATGCAACAATAACCATTTCGATAGTTTTCACAAAAATAAGTTTCAGGCGGTATGTTTTCTTTTTTTCTTGTCACTTCATACTCTGCAAGAGCCAAGTTACCAACAATTACAGAGCTGCGGATGCATAATGACGACGCCTACGGGCCCACTTTCTCACCCTGACCAGCCGCCGATACCAAATCCCTGCATCGTAGTTCTACTTCGTGTGTTTGCCATGACGGCTCAGACGCCGTTATCCAGGGTATCTGTCAGATCACAGAATTACTCCGTTGCCCACCGTCAACCACGTAGAGGTATCCTGGATTGCAAACACACAAAGAAACACTACATCTATATTTAGATCTGCATATGCATCGAAAACTAGGTCGTTACTGATTTTAGGGCACTGTATACGTTAGGTTACATTGATTGGGAAATTAGCATCCTCAACTGCCATTTCGGCTTTTTATTGAGATTATGGCTAAACCTAAACCCGATGGAGCTGTACAGACACTTAATTTGGATTTAACGATCCCGAAAACGTATAGTAAGCATAGTAAGACCCCCAGGTTGTAAATTTTTTTTTTCAATGATTTCTTAGGGTTCGAAACCCTAATCTCTGTTGCTTATCTAGTTTGAGCTTATGGTATTATTAGTTTATGAGGTTTTAGTGTAAATGGGGTATGGGAATAATGAGGCTATGAGTGTTCGGAGTTACATGGATTGCAAATGCTTTACTAGTAGATATTTCATGTTTTCCGGTAGTTTGAGGCTTATTGTTTGAGGTTATGGCTAAACCTAGACCAGATGGAGCTATATAGACCCTTAATTTCGGTTCAGAGACCCCGGAAACGTGTAGTAAGCATCCCCAGGTCGGAAATTTTTTTTAAAAATGATTTCCTAGAGTTTGAAACCCTAATCTCTGTTACTTATCTGGTTTCGAGCTTGCGGTATCATTAGCTTATGGGGTTTTAGTTTGTATGGTGTATGGGAACTATGAGGCTATGAGTTTCCGGGGTTACCTGGGTCACAAATGCTTTACTAGTAGATATTTCATGTTTTCCGGTAGTTTTGGGTCTATTATTTGAGGTTATGGCTGAATCTATACCCGATGGAGCTATATAGACCCTTAATTCAGATTCAGCGACCCCAAAAACGTATAGTAAGCATAGTGAAACACCCAGGTCAGAAACTTTTTTTTTGTGGGGCTGTGTTATTAAAGCGATCTTAGATTTATAAAACATCCATCTCTTCGTATTTATCACTATAAATATTTATTTTCTTTGTAATGAAAACAATATCAGTGTGTGCGTGTATATCAGCACTCGAGGATGGAATAATTTTTTCAAGGATGCAAGGTTAAAGTTAGTAGCACATTGCATCTCGGATTCTAGCTCCCAAGTCCCAACCGTTCGCGTTCTACAGCTTCAAAATTTAAATTCCAATATAGCACTTGAAAAAACAGTATGTAATAATAATGAAGCCAGTACTAATTGCATAGAATAAGGTAACTGTATTTAAAAATTCATAAATAAGTTCGTAAATTATAAGTATACATATATAAAACCTAATATTCTATTCAAATACGTAAATCACAACAATTATTTTCATCATTTACAAACTTACTGTCACAGTACCAAACCACTATATTGTCTCAAGTTACAGTAAAAGTCAAGAAAATAATATTAATACCAGTATTTATAAAGAAATTAACCGTAACAACAATAATCATAATAATAATCACAGTAATAATAATTATAACAACAATGTTAAAAACAAATACCGACTAACAGTAATGATAATGTCCTAAATAAATATGATTAATATTACTAATTATTGAAATAATAAGAGTAGTGACGACTCAAAAGTAATCATCAATTGTTTATATATCTGTTCTTAAAATTGAGACTAACAAATATAACATTTCGTCAAATTAAATCCAGAAAATAATAAGACCAAGAAATTGTAAATTTAAAAACAATTATTTTGTGAATTTCTGTACATTTTTCTCTCATTTACTATACAACAGTAACGTAAGTGAGGCTGGTTAGTAAACAAACACGAATTTTTTAACAACTAGTAGTGGTAATAGTAATATAAATACGCATAGTAAGTAAGTGTCAACAAATGCCAAGAACAAGGCTGCAAAATACTCTAGTTGCAGATAACACTTTAATTCACATGTCAAGTTTCTCTGCACCTTACCAGTGCAACACACTTTCTACTTGTACAGTAGTAACACTTGTACAAAAAGACACTATTATTATTTTATTTATAATGATAATAATGATAATAATAATAATAATTATAAAAATTATNGAAAAAATAATAATAATAAAAGAAGTGACAGTAGTAGTAGTAGTAATAGTAGTAAAAGTAGTATTAATAGGTTTTTTTTATGTGGAGAGACGGAAAATGCATTGAGGTATACTGCAGGGACAGCGGTAGTGTGGACCATGGTACATTTTTTTTATAAGACAACCCATACCCACTTAAACCCCCCCCCCATGCCGCGACGCATTTGTTCCACCCCAGAACCATGTTAGCATTATTTCAGGGTGGAACCACCAGGGAGACCATCACGTCTCACAGCATTAACGAGCTAACTCGCCACCATTTGCTATATTTGCTGATCCTCTCGAGTCCTAAAAAGGACTCAGGGTTCCTGAGGACCAGCACCCTGTCTAGCGCTCCATATAAGGCCACTGACCTAGCAAGCACCACTGTAAGCTTGATGCTTTCCCTGGCTAATCGGTAAAAGTACCCAGTGCAGCGTGGGTCTACATTAGCCTGCCTTCCAACTCAAGGCCCCTTTGCCTTGTTTTTGTCCTGCTTGGGCCTTCTTTCTGGCCTCTTCTAGCGCTCTTCTAAATAAAGGGCAGATCCCACTGTCTGCTTCGTGATTGTTGTCTGTTGTTGGGCAAAGTACGAACTGTGCTGGGCCTGGAAATCTTTTTTCTGGTGGTTTAAGCTTCCACACCAGAAGCAAAGCTTACATCTGTTTCTTTCTTTGCAGTTGCCTGAGACGTGTCCATATACCAGGCATTTGTAACATCTTGTTACTTCAATTCTTTTTCGGATTCAGCAGCTTACGAAGCCGACTCGTAACCTGCCTTCCTTTTCTGCTTGTCTGGCAGTTGTTTCGTCCACTGTTATAAAAGCCAGCCTCTGTCCTCTGGCATTTGGTTTTAAGAGAGCTACTTCTGGCTCCTGGCTCCTAAGTCCAAAAGTCTTAGCAAAAGCCTATTTTACTTTATCTTTCTCTACAATATCAGCCAGGTCTCGGACCTCTAGTGTCACTTTTTTCTGGCTTATTTTGACGAGACCCTGTCCAGCTACCGACTTTTCAATTTGCTGTGAGAATGCAATAGCATTCTCTACACATTTGGCCTTAATAAGTATGTCTCCTTTTTTTTTGTCACAACACTTTGGACTGTCACCTTAGCCTTATCAGGGTCAAAGTTTGCCTTCATCGCCTTCAGCACCTTTGCAAAGGTCTGCCCTTCGGCCATCTTCTTTACTACTGTTGTTGTTGCGTCCGCTTTATTATTCCGGTTTGTTTTGTTTTTCAGAAAAATCTCTTCTTGTTTGCCACTGCCTAATTTCTTTTTCTTTGAAGATATGGTTTGTTGGCGTTTCTCAGAGCTGTCCTATGGACTCTTGTTTCTTTTACTTCGTTCTATTTCCTTTAGGGCAGTGGTGAAGGTTTTTTTTCTGTACATGCCGTCAGAAATTATCTTGCCTTTGTTCCCTCCACTTCCGGGATTCAATCAACGTCTTCCAAGAGTTTGCATCCACTTCTTCTTCAGAAAAAAAGCCTTTTCTTATTACCTCTGCCTCTTCAAGGTGTTTGAGCGCGGCTTTGAGCCCATTTTTAACAGCGTTTGCTGTGTTACCATACTTTTCGTTGATTGCTTTTAGCGTCTGTGTAATATTTTCCGTTGCTAATTGGATTTTATCAGTCATTTGCTGTTGCCTTACTCTGAGCTTAGTACCACTTTCTTCTAAAGGGGTAAGCTCCTCCTGGGTCTTGTGGCTAAATACTGACACGTTGCTGTACTCAGTCTCGTTAGTGTCTATACTCAATAGGCTTTCTCTTCGTCCTTTGTCCGTGAGAAAGGGCCACGGTACATTAAGCAGTCCCTGTTGGTCATGAGATATGTCTTCGTGCCCCCCCCCCCCCCCCAGAATCCGTGGGGCCTGCAACAATCACTTGGGCTTTTCACCGGATCGGAACTGCTGGCGGATTTCGTCAGAGAGGTAACCTTCTGGAGTACAAGTTTTGCATCGACGTTTTTTATGTTGGCATCTTTTTTAATGTCGTACTGACCCACGAAGGCCAGCACTACCTTTTTTTCTAAAAATAAATATTTAAAAGGGTTTAAACCAGGGCAGCAGCCCTCTCTGTAACCAGAGAGAACTGCTACTTGCTCGGACCGGCCGTAAGTTGCTATTTTCCCTCAGTTCCACCCATGGTGACTGCCCTGGCGTTAAGTAACAAGTCTAAGAATGGTGTAATGTTTGTATATGTTGGTACACTATAGTCATCTCAGCAAGACAAGTGGCAGGTGTACAGTTCCACGACCAGTGCAGACAACCCAACAAAACGAGCTGGCGTAAGGTACTAAGGTGCTCCTCAGTGGTAGTAAGCCTAGATTAGTCAGCCCACCACATCTTTTTTGTTTATGAGGCGTACAGCCATATCACATGTGGTTACCCAGACTTACCTGGGCCTAATCGTCCAGCTTCACCTACCGCTAGGCCTTCAACGTGAGCCTGGAAAAGGCCCTGCCACCTGCAACCCGGAACAATCCGTCAGTATACCTGTGTTTGTTTAGTGAGAGTGTGATCCATGTATCTAAGAAGAATGTTATAACCACCGCTTACTTCTATACACGACAACTACTTTTATTACAACTGCTGCTACTACTACTACTACTTCTATTACTACTACTACTACTACTACTACAACTACTACTACTACTACTACTACTACTACTACTACTACTACTACTACTACTACTACTACTACTACTACTACTCCCGGGTGGGGTTTTCGATAGTTTTTCCATACCGGGCGCTTCCCCGGGTGGCGGATAGGGGCATCCTCTTAAAACATAAGGTGACGATGGGCAGCTGGGGTGGCTCTCTGTGGTGGTGGTTGGGGGCGTGGATCGAGGGGGCGTGTGTGGCGTTGGCGTGTGTATCTGCAGCGATGTGGACGGGGGACTAGTGCCCCATGCCTCCATCGGTGTGGATGCATGGGCCGGCTCTGCTTGTGCTCCTTGTCTTCGCTTTTTGCTGCTTCCATGGGAGGCACTCCATTGCTTGATGCGGGCCAACAAAAACTAGCACCCGTCGTGTATAGAAGTAACCGGCTGTTAAAACATTCATCTCAGATACATGCGTAACACACTTTTCCTAAACTAACACAGGGACACTTACGGATTGTCCTGGATTGCGTGTGGCGGGTCCTTTTCCGGGCTTGCGTTAAAGGCCTCGCGATGGGTGAAGCCGGATGATGAAGCCCGGGTAAGTCTGGGTAACCACATTTGATATGGCTATACGCCTCATGAACAAAAAAGACGTGATGGGCCGACTAATTTAAGCTAACTACCACTGAGAAGGCTATATGGCGGCACCTTAGTGCCTTACGCCAGCCCGTTTTGTTGGGTTGTCTGCGTGGTCTTGGGACTGTACACCTGCCGCTCATCTCGCTGGGATAACCGTTGTGTACCAACAAATACATACATTGCACATGAACACCATTTTAACACTGGTTACTCAACGCCAGGACAGTCTCCGTGGGTGGGACTGAGGGAGAGTGGCGACTTCCGGCCGGCCCGAGCAAGTAGCGGTTTTCTCAGGTAACAAAGAGGGCTGCTGCCCTGGTTTTAACCCTTTCCATATACTTATTTCTAGAAAAAAAGGGTAGTGCTGGCCTTTGTAGATCAGTACGACACTAAAAAGATGCCAAAATAAAAAACATCGATGTAAAACTAGTACCCCAGGTGGCAACCTCTCTGAGGGAATCCGCCGGCAGTTCCGATCCGGTGAAAGCCCGGGTGACTGACGCAGGCCCCACGGATTCTGGGGGGGGGGGGCCCACAAAGACGTGTCTCATGGCCAACAGGGACTGCTAAATGTTCCATGGCCTTTTCTTACAGACAAAGGACGAAGAGGAAGTCTGTCGAGTAGAGGCACTAACGACACTGAGGTTAGCAACGTGTCGGTATTTAGCCACCAGACCCAGGAAGAGCTTGCCTCTTTAGAATAAAGTGTTACTAGGCTTGGAGTAAAGCGACAACAAGTTGCTGATAAAGTCCAATCAGCAACGAATGACATTGGAGAGACGCTACAACTGATTAATGATAAGTACGGCAACACAGCAAACGCTGTTAAAAAAGGTCTCAAAGCGGCGCTCAAGCATCTTCAAGAGGCAGAGGTGCTAAAAAAAGGATGTCTTACTGAAGAAGATTTGTGTACCAACGCTTGAAAGTGGTCATTTGAATCCCTGCAGTGGAGGGAAAAAAGGCGAGATAATTTCCGACGGCATGTACAGAAACGAACCCTGAACACTGCCTTAAAGGAAATGGAACGAAGTTAGAGAAACAGCAGCCCTGCGGACAGCCCTGAGAAACGCCAGCAGACTATGTCTTCAAAGACAAAGAAAACAGGCAGTGGCAAACAAGAAGAAATTCCACTGAATGACAAAACAAGCCAGAAGAAAAGAGTTGACGCCACAACAACAGTAGTAGTGAAGATGGCTGAAGGACAGACCTTTGCAACGGTGCTGAAGACTATGAAGGAGAACTTCGACCTTGATAAGGCTAAAGTGGCAATCCAAAGTGTTGTCACTACAAAAAAAGGAGACATACTTATTAAAGCCAAAGGTGTAGAGAATGCTGCTGCTTTCTCACGGCGCATTAAAAAGTCGGTAGCCGGACAGGGTACTGTCAAAATGAGCGACAGAAAAGTGACATTAGAGGTCCGAGACCTGGATGCCATTGTAGAGGAAGATGAGGTCAAAGAGGACTTCGCTAGGACTTTTGGACATCAGAGCCAGAGGCCAGAAGTTGCTCTCTTAAAGCTAAATGCCAGAGGACAGAGGCTGGCTTTAATAAAGGTGGACGAAACATCTGCCAGACAAGTAGAAAAGGAAGGCAGGTTACGAGTGGGCTTTGTAAGCTGCCGAATTCGAAAAAAAATCGAAGTAACAAGATGTTACAAATGCCTGGGATATGGACACGTCTCGGGCAACTGTAAAAACGAAAACAGATCCAAGCTGTGCTTTCGGTGTGGAAGCTCAAACCACCGAAAGAAAGAGTGTCGAGGCCCAGCACGGTGCTTCCTTTGCCCAACAACGGACAACAAGCACGAAGCAGGCAGCGGGAGCTGCCCTTCATTCAGAAGAGCCCTGAACGAGGCCAGGAATAAGGCCTAAGCGAAATCAAAATAAGGCAAAAAGGCCTTGAGTTAAAAGACAGGCTCATGTGGCCCAATGCTGCGCTGGGTACTCTTTACCTAACAGCAAGGGAAAGCACTAAGCTAATAGTGGTGCTGGCTAAGTAGGCAGCCTACTATGAAGCGCTAGACAAGGTGCTGGTCCTCAGGGACCCCGAGTCTTTTTAGGACTCGAGAGCATCAGTACCTCTAGCAGATGGTGGCGAGTTAGCTCGTTAATGCTGTGCGACGCCATGGTCTCCCTAGTGGCTCCACCCTGAAGTAATGCTAACGCGGTTTCGGGGTGGATCAAAAGCCATGCGGCATGGGGGGGTTTTAGTGGGTATGGGTGGTCTAATAAAAAAAATCTACTGAGTCCCACACTACCGCTGTCCCTGCGGTGTGCCTTAATGCGTTTTCCCTCCTTCCACAAAAAGAAAAAAAAAAAAAAAAAAACTACTACTACTACTACTACTACTACTACTACTACTACTACTACTCCAACCTGTGCGGGAAGGCGCAGCGCCTACGCCATCTTGCACAGCGACATAGAAATCGCGAAGACGTGAAGGTGGCTGTTGCCGCGTACAGGGAAGCAAAAAGTATCCTGGTGCGGGAGATCAAGGTGAGCAAGAAACAATGCTGGCGCGAACTCATCGCTGATGTAGATGAAGATACGTGGGGCCTGGGCTACTGAATCGCGCTAAAAAAACTGCGCGGCTCGGACCCAGTGACCATCAACGTTGGGGGCCCGTGAGAGACCAAAAGACGGCTTCTGGTGTCGGTCTCCAACTCGATACTGATGTACGGCGAGGAGGTATGGGCGGATGTGGTTGCGAGATGGGACGTCCGAGAACGCCTTATTTTGGTGCAGCGCATCGGATCTCTAAGGATCGCTTCCGCCTACCGCACGGTTTCCTCTGCTGCTGTTATGGTGATAGCACGAACGATTCCCGTCGTGTTGCTTGCGCTGAAGCGGCGAAGGAAATTCCTGGGCTCCGGCGACGAAAGTGATGGTGACAGACGGGTGAAAACGTTGACGACGTGGCAACAGGAGTGGGACTAGGCTAGTGTGGGTAGATGGACGCACCAGCTGATCCCGAACCTGCGACCATGGGTGGAGAGGGGGCATGGAGAGGTGATTTATTACCTCACTCAGTTTCTCTCTGGGCATGGTCAGTTCAATGCCTATCTTCATCGCGTGGTGGTAAAAGCATTCCCCAGATGTGCTTACTGCCCCGTGGTGGTTAATACTGTCTAACACACGTTCTTTGCGTTCGAGAGATGGCACCGTGAGCACCAGCAACTAGTAGACAAGCTCGGCGTGACACCTACTCCCAAAAACATCATCTCTGAGATGCTTCGCACCGAAGAAAGATGGAGGGCAGTGGACGGTTACGTCGGGTCAGTGGTCCGTTGCAAGAAGGAAGAGGAGAAAGCCGCCACGCGGGAAGCAGAGGCTGCCTATTGGGCGGAAACATGACGAAGCAACGAATGTTGTAGCTCTAGAAAACGGGTGCCAATCTTCCAGGACCCCAAGTCCTTTTCAGGACTCGAGAAGACTGTTACCTCGAGCAAATGGTGGCGAGTTGGCTCGTTAATGCTGTGAGACGCGATGGTCTCCCTGGTGGCTCCACCCTGAAGTAATACTAACGTGGTTCCGGGTTGGATTAAAAGCCACGTTGTATAGAGGGGGGGGGCGTTTTAGTGGGTATGGGTGTAATAAAAAAAATCCACCGAGTCCCACACTACCGCTGTCCCTGCGGTGTGCCTCAATGCATTTCCCCTCCCTCCAAAAAATGAAAAAAAAACTACTTCTACTACTACTATGGTTACTACTACTACAACTACTAGTTTTACCACTACTACTGCTACTATTATTCCTACTACTATTGCTACTACTCGATCTTCTCTGGTAGCAGAGAGGGCTGCTGCCCTGGTTTTAACCCTTTCCAAATACTTATTTCTAGAAAAAAAGGGTAGTGCTGGCCTTCGCGGGTCAGTACGACACTAAAAAAATGCCAAAATAAAAAACATCGATGTAAAACTAGTACCCCAGGTGGTAACCTCTCTGAGGGAATCCGCCGGCAGTTCCAATCCAGTGAAAGCCCGGGTGACTGACGCAGGCCCTACGGATTCTGGGGGGGCCACAAAGACGTGTCTCATGGCCAACTGGGACTGCTAAATGTTCCATGGCCATTCCTTACANGGATTCTGGGGGGGGGGGGGCACAAAGACGTGTCTCATCGCCAACAGGGACTGCTAAATATTCCATGGCCCTTTCTAACTGACAAAGGACGAAGAGGAAGCCTGTCGAGCAAAGGCACTAACGACACTGAGGACAGCAACGTGTCAGTATTTAGCAACCAGACAAGGGAGGAGCTTGCCTCTTTAAAAGAAGATGGTGCTAAGCTCAGGGTTAAGCAACAGCAATAAGCTAATAAAGTCCAATCAGTGACGAAAGATATTACAGAGATGCTACAATTAATTAACAATAAGTACGGCAACACAGCAAACGCTGTTAAAAATGGGCTAAGAGCCGCGCTTGAACACCTTCAAGAGGCAGAGGTGCTAAGAAAAGGTTTTCTTTATGAAGAAGAAAGGTATGCAATTCCTCGGAAGTCGTCATTTGAATTCTTACAGTGGAGGGAACAAAGGCAAGATAATTTTCAACGGCATGTATAGAAATAAACCCTCAACACTGCCCTAAAACAAGTTGAACGAAGTAAAAGAAACAGGAGCCCATTGGACAGCCCTGAGAAACGATAGCCAACCATGCCTGTAAAGAAAAAGAAAACAGGCAGTGGCAAACAAGAAAAAATTCTCTCAAACGAAAAAACAAGCCAGAAGAAAAAAGTGGATTCGACAACAACAGTAGTAGTGAAGATGGCCGAAGGGTAGACCTTTGCAAAGGTGCTGAAGGCGATGAAGGCAAACTATGACCCTAATAAGGCTAAGATGGCAGTCCAAAGTGTTGTCACTACAAGAAAAGGAGAAATACCTATTAAGGCCAACTGCATTCTCACAGCAAATTGAAAAGTCGGTAGCTGGACAGGGTACTGTCAAAATTTGCAATAGAAAAGTGTTATTAAAGGGCCGAGACCTGGATGCCTTTGTAGAGAAAGATGAGGTCAAAGAGGCTTTCACTAGGACTTTTAAAGATCAGAGCCAGGAGCCAGAAGTAGCTCTCTTAAGGCCAAATGCCAGGGGACAGAGGCTGGCGTTGATAAAGGTGGACGAAGCAACTGCCAGACAAGTAGAAAAGGAAGGCAGGTTTCGAGCTGCTGGTTTTGTAAGCTGCTGAATTCGAATAAGAATTGAAGTAACAAGATGTTTTAAATTCCTGGGATATGGACACGTCTCAGGCAACTGTAAAAACGAAAACAGATCCAAACTTTGCGTCTGGTGTGGAAGCTCAAACCACCAAAAGAAAGAGTGTCCAGGCCTAGCACGGTGCTTCCTTTGCCCAACAACGGACAACATGCACAAAGCAGGCAGCGGGAGCTGCCCTTCATTCAGAAGAGCCCTAAAAGATGCCAGGGATAAGGCCCAAGCTAAATCAAAATAAGGAAAAAAAGGCCTTGAGTTGAAAGACAGGCTTATGTGGACCTACGCTGCGCTGGGTACTTTTTACCTATCAGCAAGGAAAAGCATTAGGCTTATAGTGGTGCTGACCAAGTAGGAGGACTACTATGAGTTGCTAGACAAGGTGCTGGTTCTCAGGGACCCCGAGTCCTTTTTAGAACTCGAGAGCATCAGCATCTCTAGCAAAAGGTGGCGAGTTAGCTCGATAATGCTGTGAGACGCGATGGTCTCCCTGGTGGCTCCACCCTGAAGTAATGCTTACGCGGTTCCAGGGTGGATCAAAAGCCACGCGGCATGGGGGGGGGGATTTTAGTGGGTATGGGTGGTCTAATAACAAAAATCCACGAAGTCCCACACTACCGCTGTCCCTGCGGTGTGCCTCAATGCATTTCCCCTCCCTCCTTAAAAAAAACTACTGCTACTACTACTACTACTACCACTACTACAACAATATTTACTACTATTAGTACCACTACTACAACAAGACTTTGTCGTTGGTGGGGGTGCCTGGCTTGGGATGGGGTAGGCTCTTTAAAGAAAAGGTCATCAATCATCTGAATGTGTGAGGGACTGGTTTTTTCCGAAATCAAAAGTTATAACAAAATAGGGAGAATTTCAAAAAATAAATGAAAGTATGAGTGGTGTACGGGTGTAAGGACTAGAGCTTGAAGGGACCCGTCTGGATCCTTAAATAAAAACCAGCCGACTTGGAGGGCTGGAAGGGGCTGATTCCTCCTTCAAGCCACTAAGACTGCTGTCTTGGTGTGGTGGTAATCTTGACAGGTCCTAACCAACTCCACCCTGTCGTGTACAGAAGTAAGCGCTGTTTTTAACATTCTTCTCAGATACATGTATCACACTTGTACTAAACAAACACAGGTATACTCAATAGTCGTTTCGGTTTAGGTGCGGCGGGGTCTCTCCCTGGCTGGCGTAGGGGGCCTGGCCGCGGGTTAACAATGAGGCCCAGGTAAGTTTGGGTAACCGCGTCTAATATGGTTGCATGCCTCATAAACAAAAAAGACGTGGTGGGCTGACTAATCTCGGCTTACTATCACTGGAAAGGGCATATAGTGGCATTAAAGGTGCCTTTATACGCCAGCTCGTTTTGACAGGTTGTCTGTGCTGGTTGTAGGATTGTATGCCTGACGCCCGTCTTGATGAGATGATCGTAGTGTACCAACATATACATGCACTACACACATACACTACTTCCACATACTCTCTACACAACGCCAGGGCAGTCTCCGTTGGTGGGACTGAGGGAGAGTGGCAGTTCCCGGCTGGGCCAAGCAAGTAGTGCCAATCTATGTTAACAAAGTGGGCTGTTGTGCTGGTTTTAACTCTATTTAGATGTAAATTTAAAAAAAAAGGGAAGTGTTGACTTGTACTGGTTAACACGATCTTAAAAAAAATAAAAAAATGAACAACTTCAATGTTAAACTTGTACCCCAGGTGGTAATCTCTCTGAAGGAATCCACTGGCAGTTCTGATTCAGTGCAAGCCCTGGTGACTGCTTCTTGCCTCGTGGATTCTGGGTGGGGGGCCCAAAGACGTGTCTCATGGCCAATCGGAACTGTTAAACGTTCCATGGCCTGTTCTTATGAATATAAGACAAAAAGGAAGCCTTTCGAGCATAGGCATTAACGTTAGTGAGGGCAGCAACGTGTCAGTTCTTAGAAACTAGACCCAGGAGGATGTCGACTCTTTGGAAAACACTGGTGCTGAGCTTAGAGTATGGCGACGGCAGCAAATTGAGCAAGTTCAATCGTCAAGAAAAATAATTCAAGAGACGCTGAAACCAATCAATGACAAGTATGGGAACATTGCTAACGCTGTTGAAAATGGTCTTAAAGCTGTGCTCAAACTCCTTTAAGGAGCAGTATTAATAAGACAACGCTTATGGCTTTAAGAAGCTCCGTTTACAAATTCTTGGAAGGATTCCTTTGAATCCTCGAAGTAGAGGAAACAAAGGCAAGATAAGTTTTCACGGCATGTTTAGAAAAGAATCCTGAACACTTTACTTTAGAAAATAGAACGAGTTAAAAGGAATAGGAGTTCATCAGACAGTTCTGAAAAACGCCAACAAGCCATCTGTTTTAAAAAACAAAAACAAAAAAAAACAGAGGCCAACAAAAAGAAGTTCTCCTGCATGCAGAAAAGACCAAAAGAAAAAAATAGACCCAACGACAACAGTTCTGATCAAGATGGACAAAGGGCAGACCTTTGCTAGGGTGCTGAAGACAATGAAGGCGAATTTCGACCCTGACAAGGCTAATGCTGCAGTTGAAAGTGTTGTTACTACAAGGAAAGGAGACATACTTATAAAAGCCAAAAGTGATAAGGATGCTATTGCATTCTCAAAACAAATTAAAATGTTGGTATCTGGACAGGGAACTGTCAAAATAAGTACGAAAAAAGTGATACTAGAGGTTCGAGACCTGGACGCTATTGTCAAGAAAGACGAGGTTAAAGAGGCTTTCGTCAAGACTTTTGGACTAAATAGCCGGGAGCCTAAAGTAACTCTCTTAAAACCAAACATTAGAGGACAGAAGCTAGCGTTAATAATGGTAGACGAAGCAACTGCTAGACAAGTAGAGAATGGAGGCAGGTAAAGAGTCAGCTTTTGTAAACTGACAAATCTGATGAAGAATAAAAATAACAAGATGTTACTTAAGTCTGGGATAGGGATATGTCTTAGGCAGCTGTAAAGATGAAAAAAGGCCCAAGCTTTGCTTCTAGTGTGAAAGCTGCAACCACTGGAAAAAATAATTTTCAGGTACAGCACGGTGTTTTCTCTGTCCAATGATGGACAAAAAGCATGAAACTGGCACTGGGAGCTGCTTGTTGCTTAAAAAAGGGCTAGAAGAGGCTAATAAAATGGTTCAAGCAGGACACAAATAAGGTGGGAAGGCCTTGAGTAGAAAGGTGGGCTTATGTGGATCCACGCTACTCTAAGGACTTGTACCTATTAGCAAGAGAGAGCATCAAGCTTATGGTGATGCTTGCTAAGTAAGCAGCCTACTATGGAGCGCTAGACAGGGTGCTGGTCCTCAGGAACCCCGAGTCCTTTTCAGAACTCGAGATGATTGGCACCTCAAACAAATGGTGGCGAGCTTGCTCGTTAATGCTGTGAGACACGATGGTCTCCCTGGTGGTTCCATCCTAAAGTAATGATAACGTGGTTTCGGGTTGGAACTAAAGCCACGCGACTGGGAGGAGGGGGGGGGGGCATTTTAGTTGGTATAGGTGGACTAATAAAAAAAATTCATTGAGTCCCACACTAGTATTCCAATACGTCACAAAAAACGGACCAAGAGAGAGGCGTCTGACGTCAACGGTCGTGCAGGGATCTGATCTTGGACCTAACCTCTAGAATATGACAAACTTTTTCACCTTAAAATGCCTCCAGGGGTCAAGCTGATAGGGGATTTGCTTATCACATAGCATTACACGTCACAGCGAGATTCCGAGAAGAGGCCGTAATATATGGTGGATGGTCGTGATAGTGTCAAATTGGCTTCGGGATCACGGTTTCGAGCTGGCAATTCAAAAGACGAAGATAGTCATTCTTACCAGACAGAGATGGTTTGGAGGTTAGTTCCACCTAAACGTTATGGATGAGGTAATCTGCTCGAGTCTGATGGTGCGCTACCAAGAAGTGTGGATAGATTCATGGCTTACCTTCTGGAAGCACATCAGAAGAGCAGCCAACAAAGCCACTAGGGTCTCCAGGGAACTTTTACGGTTGATGCTGAACGTTTGGGGATCGGCGGTAAGCCAAAAAATAGTTTTTTCCGTTAGTCTCTTACTCAGTCTTGCTGTACGGCGCAGAGTTGTGGGCGGACAAGATCGTGAAAAGAAATATTTGGGAGCACCTCACTTCAGTACAGCCAATCATTGGATCACTGAGAATTATGTGCGCTTTTCAAACAGTCTCCTCCGTTGCCACTATGGTGATAGCAAGAACGATTTCCGTTGTGTTGCTTGTGCTGAAGCAATAAAGTAAGTTTCTACGCTCCAGCAACGGAATCGATAGCGAAAGGTGGGAGACAACGTTGATGATGTGGCTGTAGGAATGGGATCAGTTCAATGTAGGTAGATGGACGCACCGGTTGACACCGCACTTGCAGCCATGGGTAGAATGCGGACACTGAGTCAGCGCGCTAAAACACCTTGAAGAAGCAGAAGTAATAAGATAACAGTTTTTGATTTAAGGAGACGTGCTTACGAAATCTTGGAAGGATTCCGTAGAATCCTTGAAGTGGAGAGATCAAAGGTGAGATAATTTCCGATGGCATGTTCAGAAAAGAACCGTCAACACTGCCCTTAAGAAAATAGAAAGGAGATATACTCATAAAAGCGAAAGGTGTAGAGGATGTTATTGCATTCTCACAATAAATTAAAAAGTCGGTAGCCAGGCAGAAAAGTGCTAAAATAATCACGAAAAAAGTGATACTAGAGGTCTGAGATCTGGACGCTATTGTCAAGAAAGACATGGTTAAAGAGGCTTTTAAGCTAAATAGCCTGGAGCTTAAGGTATCTCTCTCAAAACCGAATACCAGAAGACAGAGGCTAGCGTTGATAATGGTAGACGAAGTAACTGCTGGGCAAGTGAAGGTAGGTTAAAAGTTGGCTTCTTAAGCTGCCAAATCTGACGAAGAATTGCAGTAACAAGATGTTACCAATGGCTGGGATGTGGAAAGCTGAGATTTTTTTACATTGAAAACGTCTTTTTGCACAGTGTGCTCTCACTGAAAAATTCGAGTAAAATGACACCAAATAGTAGACGTTCGGACGTCTGAACGCGTGCCCAGACCCAGCGTGGCGCAGCAACGCGCTCATGCTAACAATGAATGTTATTAATTTAGAAATACTTTCTGAATAAATTTGTTCTATTATTTTTTCTATTCTTTTTTAGTTTTAGATAATGTTTGAGGTATGGACTTTTTGGTTTTCTTATTTTATTTTGGAAAAAGTTGATACTCAGAGCTCATAGATTTTTTTTTAAATGCCAAAGTTATATTATTAATTGGAATGACAACATAAAATTGTAAAGTACCTGGTATTAATTTTGCTTTATCAAATCAAGATTTGAGTTTAATTTTACATTTTTCATACGGCTCTTTACTCAAATAAAAAACTTGTGGTTCCTTGCAATAATTCTTTGCTCAGTCGTACAAGTTTTTTGTTGTTAAAATTTGGTTATAAGAGAAAACTTGAAGACTTACTCGTCTTGCACCTCTCTTCAAGTTTGCTCCAATACCGTCACATGCTCCCTTTCCATCAGCAGTAGCAAAAAATGCCATTCACAATCACTTTTAAAATAGTTTTCGTGGAAAAGTATGTTTCTAAAATTGCTCTTATTTTAAAAATGTTGACTGGCCCCATCAGTTATGTAAAAAATTTTCTACACTAAAAACTTTGATTTTGAATAATTTATTATAACTTCTTGGTACTCGTATACAGCAATTATATCATGATTTAGGTTATCTGAAATAACAGCAATACTTATGTTTTAAAACTCATCTTTTTCCTTATAATAAATTACAACTGTAAAAATGGAAGCTTGGCTATTGTTCCAATGAAAAGATTAGGTTAAATTCTGTTTAACAAATGCATAATTTTCCGAAAAATCAAAAGTTACAATAAATTCTCCACTTTTAGGATCTTTTTTCAGTTAAGTTTTGAATTTTAATAATTTTTCCCCTCGTAAGTCAACAAAGTCATGAGAATTTAAAGTTTGTGTAGCAATGGTACATCTGTCTATTTGAAACCCCGATCCATATTTGATTCCAAAAGTATTATGTTTTTTAAACATTCAAGAAGATGTGAGCGTAACGTTGACATATTTAGACAATCTAGACATTCTGCACTTAAGAAACATTTTTCAATAGAGTTACTGCACACTACTGCTTTAATACAGTCGTGATAATTTTTAAGAGGCAGTTTTTGGCAAATACGCCATCTACAGCAAGTTGAATAAATTAAAATATGCAAGGCAATTATAATAAACTTCGAACAACAGTACGCTTTATGTTCAGACGGTTCTTTTAAATTTATCTGAAAATCATATGAAAAATTAAAGACTCTATTTTAATTTTACAATACTATATTAAGTTATAACGTATAAGCATACTTTATTGTTGATTAAATAATTAAATGTTACGAAACTAAGAATATTAGTTAACTTTAGCAGAGCGCGGCGCAGTGCCGCCATTGGCGCGCGTTTGGACGGTTGATAGTCTACTCTTTGATGTTGTTTTACTCGAATGTTTCAGTGAGAGCACACTGTGCAAAAAGATGTTTTTAATGTAAAGAAAACCCTAGCTTTCCATCTGGCCTATTAAAAAAACAATTAAAAATACCATCTTCGGGAAATAGCATATTTTATGTTTTTTTTAGTAAAAATAAAATTTTTCCGGAAAACTAACCACAACATCGGAAAGCTGATTGAAAAATATATCGAAAATGCTATTTGCAACATTTTTTTAGGATAGGATTAAGGCCGAGAAAATGAGCTGAAAACAGTGACTTTTAGCGCTCATGCGGCAGGCCCGGGACGTTTCGCGCAAAACGTAATTTAAAACTATCAAAATAAAAATTTTAATACGAAGACAAATACATTATTTGAAATGATATAAATAACACAGTGCTAAACAGGTCACTTAAGACTTTGTAGTACTGCTGACACATTTATGACATAAAATTTGTCCTATTATAAAATACTAGCGGCCCCCCGTCTCGGCTTCGCCCGAGACTTACTAAATAAAATACCGTTGTGTGTTAACATGTAATGTGAAACGTTTTTCGTTAGAAATTTTGCACATATTCCTGACACATCTCAGAACAAAAATCTTCTCATTAAAAACATATTTTTTCGGAATTCATTTAGTTTATTTGGTCGAATAATAAGCTGTAAAAATTAAAAAAAATTTAATTATGCTGAAAAGAACCGTGCGTTCTTTATGCCATAAAATAATCGTTGGCCATAAGAAGCCGTTCATTTGCAGTTTCTCCCGTATGATTCGCGAAAAGGGCTATTTTTTAAAGCTGTTGAGATTTTAAGCTCCCAAAAAATATATGTTAAAAAAAATTTTTTTTTCTCTTATCTCACAACTTTATTACCAGCGCAAAAAAGTCCTGAAGCCTAATCTCAACATTTTTTATTGCCACCAAAAAACAAATACATTTTCTACTTATTTATAAATCTGAATTTAGATCTTTAAGGATTTAAGAGATTACTGTGAGAGTACAATGAAAAGCTGATCTCTCACGTAATCGATTCTTTATTCGTCGATTTTGACGCTGCTGTTCCAATCTCGATAACTTTTCTGCGTCAGTTTCTTGACGCCTAAAATTGTATTTATTAGATACATTTGAAGTTTTTCTTCTAATTCACCCTTTTGTGGCTTCTGGCATGCGTTTGTCACCGGGATTCCCAGCCTTGCGAAGTACAACTCCGGTCGTGACGATTGCCTGTGAATGGCTGACTTGGTTTAATAGTGGCCGCCTTTAGTTAATATAGTCTTTTAGTTGACAAATTGCTTCCGAAAATGGTAAGTAAAATGTTTTTGTTGGCTAGGTAGTTTACACTTAGGTGGCCCCTAAAAAGAACCGATGAGATTGATGGTTAAGTAGGGAACATAAATACTTATAATGGCCCTAAAAAGCGCCAGTGGTGAAACTTCCAGCTATTCCTTATTATTATTCATGATGATGAAGAGCTGGCTACGGGTTGATTGAGTCTTACCCTGGAAGTCTCTATGTACGGAGACTGTGATGGAGGATGGAACGTCGCTGACCAAAGAATATCTCGTCTTCAGGTCGTTGCCCGGATAACCAACCTCTCATCCTCAGACGGGAACACGTAGGTATGCGCGTTTGGGACACGACCACTAAGAAGGTAGCCGTTGTGGCTGCCCATGCCCCTCAGAGCTGTCTCCTCTGGCTTACATTTGTAGCCAAAAATTCTCTGACTGCACCAGGCAGGATGGTGGGACTGCTACACAACTTTGAAGAGTTGGAGCAGGTTGTGCTCTGGCTAGGTATATCTCCTGGTATTACGCCAGAGATGTCATCGGTTAGAATAATTTTTTATTGGTGGCACTCGTCGAGATTCAGGGTGAATGTAGACCTAGGTCTCTTCCCCTTTAGAGAAGAATGTTGTCCGTAACCAGGATATCCAGCTGCAAGGCTATCATCTACATTCTCCATGCAGTTTGATGAACTGCCGGAGGGCGACTGCATCATTTTTCGAGAAGCTCTGGCGTATTATCACCACACTTATTTAATTCTGTTGTAGGTAGCCTCGATTTTACGTCAACGTCACCTAGTGGATCCTGCTGAACTAAAGTGAAAAGCTGGCGTATTTTTGCAAAACTTTGAGCTTATTTATTGCTATTGTTATGAAATTTCTTAAGATAAAATCTACACTTAAACCATCTAGGAAGTGTCATGAATGAGTGTGCAAAATTTCAGCAAAATCAGTTCAGTAGTTTTCGCGGTTAGTGATTACAACGGTTTTAGCGACTTTGCTTTATATATTAGTAAGATATAAGGTAACGATACATTGTAAAGCTTTTACTTTTATACTATATTGATTATAATAAATGTTATTTTTTTACAAATGGTACGCCGCTCAGTGGGTGAATCGATTTTTTTACTGAAATCCTAATATCTCGTGAACGCAGAAATTTGTGGTAAACGTTGATTTCTTGCGATTTTAAGTCTTTTTTCCTTATTCATATGTTATTAGAATAAATTTCGGCCAATTTTATCACAAATTTATAGGTTAAGTATCAATTTTACTGACGTCTCTATAGTTTTTCTTTAATTTTTATTATCAAAGAATGCAAACAAAAAAAAAAATCACTAATTTATCTATCAGTGTCCACGAGACATTAGGTTTTGAGTAAAAAAAAACCAAATTCACCCACTGTACGCTGTGTGGACGTTGCAAGCAATTCAAAGTATCATAAGACCTCCATTTTCTGAATTTCTAAGTGTTACTTAGAAAACTTTTTTTATATCTTATCAAAATTTCTTTTTCTAATCACGTGAACATTATCTGGGCTCGTACGTAATTGAACTGGATCGGATGGATCATTAAATCAATATGGGTGATTTATTTACACTTAATTTTTTTACTCCATGTTGAGACCTTATGCTACTACGTGTCACTAAATTTGAATTTTAAGAGAAAGTGAAATAATGTTTAAAATGATGAACTTTATTGGAAAAAGTTTTGGATCTATAGTAGTAACTTTCTAATGAAAAAATTAAAAAATTACATTAAAAATTTTACATTCGTACCCTGTGCCACTGTTACTTTCGCACATAAAAACTTATATTAGGAAAATTACAGCTTTTTGAGCGAATCTTCGCATTCACATCATAAACTGTATTCACTACAGATTGCATTGATACTATCTTTTTACGCATTCCAACCCACTAAGTAAGGGTTCTTACTACATAAATTTTTTCTCATGATTTGCAGTAAAATCGGAGTTTTAATACAAGTTGCTTTGAAAAATGAACGTTTCACTTTGACAGTGTTATTTAATAATTATGTCTTTAGGTATGGACCTTACTTAAACGAACACACTCTGTATTAGGACAAAAATTATTTATCCTGTGGGATTTTGTGATACTAATCTAAAGTTACATCGATTTAACGAAAACATTTATCATCGATCAAACATTGTCCAAATCTCATTTTTAGCAACTTTTGTCGCTCTTCTTTGAAGCCGTGAAAATTCTTACTACTAGCACCAAATGGACCAAATTCTTTTTGAATTGAAACGACATAATCATAGCTTTTATTAAAGATATGCTATAATACTTAAACTGCTCAAGCAACTTACCAACACGTATCAGAAGCAGATGTATTTTTATCTAAAATTGACTACATTTTACTTAAAAAAAATATCGCATCCCTTTGGACCATCTAGGTATTTGACATAAATTGTACTTTAAGTAGAAAAACCGTAGGGAACAATTTTTACATCCAAAAATTTTAAGGACAACTATTTTTAAAATCATTTAAAACAAGTCGTGATATTAGTTATAATAAATTTGGTTCATATCAGTCCTGATAAAATGGTTATTAGGAATTAAAAAAAATGATGTACATGTACATGGTTTTATAAATTTGATGATTTTATAGTTTGATATTTTTGATAAAAAAAAGTAAGGTTAATGTAAATCTTGAATGTAGCTTATATTAGCATACATTAAAAGATTAGTAGGTATGTTTGAGCTTTGAAGAAGTTTCTCTTCAGTGAATTGTTGCAGAGGAGAGATCTAAGTAGCTTAAAGGATTAGTAGCCAACTTAAATGTACATATTTTTGTATAGTCTTGAATTTAAAAAATAATAATTTTTTTGGCTTACATACAATTATATTTTTCTGCATTACTTGTAATGTCAAACATCATCGGTTAAGGGCTTATTTCTTTCAGTAATATGATATCGGCTTTTAAAAATTTTTTTTTTCGATACAAGATAGCAGTCATGCAATCTATATTTATCTCTTAATCCTTAAGTGTGCAGTGGTTTATTTATGTGAAGAAGCTTACTTATAAGTATTTTTACCCTACATAAAAAACGCTGCCAATTCATAATTCAAACAAAGTCTTATCATTCATACATTTAATGACCTTTATTTTTTTGTAGTTCAAAATACATGATTTTGAACTGTAACCTCCATATGCCAACGAACACTAAGAATAAAACCACAGGAATTTTTACCGTAAAAGCAACAGTAAACCTGCCACATTTTATCGTTACCCAAATTTTTAACGCAATGGTAAATGAACTATAATCGTAGTTTAGGGTTGTTTTCATGGTAACTGTTGAATGTATCCTGAATTTACTATATTTTTTACCACATGGCAACAATAATATTTACCTAGGAATTTCATATTTGTATATATTGCTTGTTGGATGTGGAAAAAGGTGGTATCTTGATTTTGAGATATAAAATGGTGCTTTCTCCATTTCACCATCCAAAAGGTGCTATCTCGATTTAAAATTTTAGATGTTATCTCTCCTCCCTTTTTTTTGGAACCTGTCAGATAGTCACTATGATCTGAATGAATGCTGACTTGCGACCAAGTTTCATCAGTATCCCTATGACACCAGCACTTTTAAGATGGGCCCCTGCGCTTATAAAACAAAATTTGGCTTACATACATGTAGATCTGATACTCATCATTCGTAAATATTTCGAGATTTTATTCGTTAAAATAGGATTTTTTTTCTGCTATCGTAAAGTATATAAGAAATGTACATGCTATAGTTTTTTCATGCGTATTTATATATTTATATTGGCTTGTGATTTGTTTCATTGTGAATCTTAGGAATTAATCCCATTAGACCTGTGCTAAATGTACGATTGAAGAACTCCTACTAAATCAAAATTTGGTCATCAACCCACAATTTTTTGGATTCCATTGTAAAGTGAGAACCTTAAATAATAGTATTGTAAAGTCTCAGATGCGTCAAAATTTTGAAAATTTTTTGGATGGAAGCCACTCAAGCTTCCTTAAGAAGAAAGTCAGATCAAGGGCAAAGCATTGGGCCTTTTTTGGGCAGGATTGCAATAAGTTTTTTACTAGATGTTCCTACAAATTTTCTCGTTTTTAGGGTTGTACCAAGCAAAAAATAAGAATAATAAAAATTAGTGATTTCTTAAGGGTTGAAGCATAAGCACACGATCAATAAGAGCTTATCTAGAAGTAAGAATGAAAAAATCCAAAAAATCTCAAATGTTGGTTTGAGCAACGTTTCTGTTGATTAAGTAAGCCTGATGAGGTTGGTGTTAAGACCAACAAAACGTTGCTCAAACCATCATCTGACATTTTTGGAGCAATGCATTCTCACTCCTAGACTAGTTCTTAATGATCGTGTGCTTATGCAATACATACTGACCCTCAAGAAATCAAGGAAATAACTGAGAGCACAACTATTTGTTCAACAAACTACGTAAAAATGAAGGTGGTTTATACGTGAAAGATTGTTATGAGAACAAAATAAAATTTTTTACAATTGTTTTATGGGTTACCATACATTTTTCTTCATAGTTTCAGTTAAATCCGCCATACAAAGCTAGAGAAAAAGCTTATAGAAGAATGTTGTCTCTGCATGGGTCTTTGTGGAGGGCTATGTATTTTTTACTCTATTTACAAAAAATTACAAAAATTTGTCTGTCAGAAGCAAATAAAAAACTAACACAATAAAGCTTGTTTTATTCTAGAGGGATTGTTACCTTGGAAACCGTAAATGATTGACTAACTCAAGGGATATTAACAAATATGCAATGAAATATTTACATTTTCTCTATTAATGGCATAGGAGAGCAATGTCTAGAGACATTTTGAGGTTGAACACAACTTTGAAAAATCACTTTTAAAAACTTTTTTACGAAATACTACGATGAAAACTTGGCACAAGTGCTTTAATTCATCCAATAAACAATATTTTATGATATTTCTACAAGTTAAGATAACTTTTAAAAAAATTAACCGTCCAGTCGCGTATTTGACTCGAGAGTCACGAATAAAACACTTAAATGGTATTCCATAATTTTTATTTGATAATCATAACAACGTCTACAATCAAAAAATATAGACAATACAAGATCAAATTATTTAATTGAGCAATAATTCTACAAATGAGACTAGTGCAAGCATAATTATTAAGAAAGAAAAAACAATAGAATTTCTCAAGGAAAAAATAATAATAGCGAAAAAATAGATCATCCAACGATTGAACACAGTAATGAATATGAATCATGCTTTGTAAAAAAATCTCTACAATATATTGAACTTACTGAAATACCGCAGATTGCCGACAGCAAATATCATTGCAAAAAATAAACCAACATTCATCATCTACTAAACACAGGAACAGTGCAAATAGAGATGAGAAAGAATTGAAACGAAAAATAGCTGATGAAGAAATACGTTAAGATTCAAAGAAATGATACAAAGAAAGTTTCTAAAAAAGCTCGCAAATTTAAAATAACACAACAGATTTTAGACGTGCTAGTACTAAAGGCATTATGCCCTTGCCAAATACGATAGCTATCATTGTATCAGTGCATACTACGGATACTGAGAAGATGGCCTGTCGAGATTATTTTTTTTTCGATATGAAATTAAAAATATAAAAGATAAATACACCGTAGCTAAAATAGATAATATATTAAAATTGCTGCGTAATGATACTTGGAAGACACACTACATTTTAAAAAGGGTTTCATCAAAACTAGTAAACCTTAATGGAAAATTACAAGCAGACAAGTACACAGTTCCAGGAGATACAAATAAAGTAGTTAGAATCCCTGAAAAAACATGTTTATTCAGAATACCTAGAAATACTTATGAATGAAGAATGCATTGAAAAATACGGAAACGATTTTTCTATTGATAGTATTATTATATTAAATGAAAGTAATCATAAAAGTATAAATGATATACACATAAGTAAAAACACATAGTGTCTACTTAAATTAATTTTTACTACTAAAGACAACTCACTTCTTTTTAAAAAATCATGTCTAGAATTTTATATTAAAATAAGTTTGCAAATGCAAAAAAGAGATGAGCTCAATAATCCTCAAATGTATACAATAATATGCTTGACTCAGAAAAATGTTTTAAAAGAAAAACTTCACAACAGATATTCTACTTTAGATAAAGTATTTTCATTTTTCTGAGCAGTTATTAATCTTTAAGACTTAAAATTGCAAGAATGGATAAATCAAGAATGAATAAAATTATCCAAATGTAATAGTTTTAAAAAAATTAAAGAAAACAAAACAGATACTTTTTGGTATGAGGTTAAACATTTTCGTAAGAATAATTAATATTTATTTATGATTAAAGCAAATGTTGCTCTAGATGTGATGTGCATTTCCAAATCCAATGCAAAGCTGGAGAGAACATGGAGTTAACTTTTTTCTGAAAAAAGTGATCTCAGATCAAGATTGAACTATGAGCTTATACGTGCAATTATGTTAGCTGCACAGTACATTAAAGATAAAGTTGGACTTTGTAGTTTCAAGCCAAATAAAGAAATAATTGATCAAATAATAAATAAAAAAAAATTTCAAAATGAAAATTGGAAAAATGATCTGATGAAGACAGAAATAAAAGAGTTTCAGAAGGATGAACCAAAAATATATGAAGCTTTTCATTTAGCTGAATATACAGAAATAAATGGTTATGTATTTTATAATAATCCTTTTTTATATAAAGAAGGACATGTAAAATAAAAAAAGATGAAAATACCTTTGATTTTATACCATTGTTACGTCGGCGTAACGCATAAGGTTTTTAGGTAAGCTTTTGCTTGTTGCTCAGGACTCCTTTTTGCTAATTTTTCCTGTTAGGCAGTCAGATAGATAAAGATAGGCCACTATGCAAGGTGGTAAAGTACGTGAGAAAGGTTTAACCCCACACTTGCCACAATCGCAAGACGGTGCAATGGTACACGGGAGCAGATCAACTCGCTTGCTTCTTTGCACAAAGACAAGCAGACTAAGGAATTCGGGAAGGCTACTTGTGAGGATGGATGCATAGTAGGAAATCGAAAAAGATTTTCGTTTTCTTTTAAATTACTATTTTATTAATTGCCAACTACTAAAGGTAATGTGAATTTACTAATAAATTGTATGAGAGACAGAGGACCTTGACTGAGGGGTTTAACGATGATCATAGAAGTGCCGCTAATTTAGAGCAGCAGTATAAGGAACATGAGTAAAACGAGTCAAGCTCAGAATCTCGACTAAAAAAGAGTTGAGGATATCAAGATTGATTGATTGAGACTGACTAGTGTAGGATGCTTCGGGCCTTATGTACGGTTTTACATGGGTCAATTCGGGGGCGCCGTTCTTGCGCACATGCAAAGTTGGGGTGTTGAGAACAGATCCAGAGTACGAACAGGGAAAGCGATTATTGAATGGAAAAAAGTGTTTTCTAGGTCACGCCCTTGCATAACCCAGGGCCACCACTCAGGTTCGAGCACGTGATAGTTTGCAAATTTTGGAAAATCCTCTTCCCAACCCAACACACTTTAAAGAGGGGAGACAATATCTTATTTTTGCTTCCGTCTCTTCTTACGTTTGGTATTTCTTACGTCTAACGTTACAGCTAAAACAGTGCCAGTTATTAATAAAAAAATGAGCATACTTAGTTAATACTAAAGAAAAGAAACAATGGTGATTTTACTGGTAACGATGATAATAACGGTAGTAATTAAAATAATGCAAATAGTGATAATAATCATAATCATGGTTGTAGCAGAAGGAGTGATAATAAATATAATAATAATAGCAAATATAGTAATCAATAGGCTTAGTGGCAGTAGAAGTTACAATAACAAAAATAATAGCAAATATAATAATCATATTAATAATAACAATAGTTCCAGTAGTGGTAGTAGTATTAATAATAATAGCAGTAATATTAATCGTACAAGTGTCAATAACAACCATAATAATAATATAAATATTGATAATAACAATAATAATAATCATAATTAAAACAATAACAATAATAATAACAATAATAATAACGATAGTAATAATATTAATAAGTATTGTAATAACAATAATGGTAATAATAATAGTCATGATAATAGTAATAACAATAATAATAGTAGCAATACAAGTATTCACGACAGTCATTTTGTTAAAGAACTAGTTGCTGTTCTTAGTTGTACGTGAGCTTTATTAATAATATAAGGAAAACAGGATAAACGCTATGACCGTTACATTTCTTCTTATTATCCTAAATATTATTATTATCAATAATTAATTTATTAATGTTTATTGATATTTATCAATAATCGTGTCCTTAACGTACAGTTTATATTATTGAGAGTGGGAGGAAAAGGGAAAAGAGAGGCTGTTTAATTGTACACGATGGTAGTGGCATGGGGTTGCTTGTTCAAGTGCGGAAGTAAGAACGGCACCAATGGGAAATGATGTGTGTGGCTTCGTTTTTATTTGATGATAAGGAACATTTAGTGTTTTTTATACCTTAGAATTTGTCCATAAGTTGGCGTGTTTGCATCATTCAGATTCTTACGGAAATTTCGATCTAGAGCATTAAAGTTGTACTGCATGTGAATGTGACTTCTTTTAAACAGTTTCTTCTTGAAGGTGAAGAGGAAACGCCAAATCTCTCACTTTTTTGGTGCTGTTTGTGAGGATAGATAGGAGTAGTAGAGAGCGAGGATGGTGCAAAAGAGTGGGCGTGTCAGGCAATTTAAAAATTCCAAACATTCAGCTGCTGACGTTACACCATCAAAAATTACTAAATTGGGATACTAAAAGGATACTTACCTAAATTTACTTTAAAACGAAAAAGATGTATTACAAGGAAGTAGGACATCTGATGTACATATTAATCAAAGAATTATCGTAACAAAAAATAGTAATTCTGCCAGAAACAATAATGAAAATGTCAAACGAAAAGCTTAAATAAAAATATTACTGCAAAATTGTGCTAATAAGTGCATTACCGACAAGGCAAAATAATTATGCAATTGAAAGGCAACAAAACATGGCTCCAATGGCTAATGAACTGTTACTTAATATTGAGCATTATAATAGCAGTGACATAAACTTCATGATAAGCACATATAAAAGTAAAAACAATCATGCATTCAGAGACTATTATGAAAGAGACAATTATATAATACCGCCTTTCTTTGTTCAGAAGAGCATGAACTGCAATTTTATTCAGAATCATATCAAACACTATTTGGAATCAATGGACGTATTGGATCCATTAAATGAGGCGTAGTAGATGTGTTATATATTTATTTAGAAAAAAAAAAACGTAATATGACTGTTCTTTTGACTCAAATAACGAAGTTAATTCTGGTATAAATGTTAAACAAGATTTCAGTCAATAGTTTTTTTATGTTTCACTTAAATGGTAATGTCTCAGGTGTTGTACTTGCATCATACAAATATGAAAACCACTGGTACAATCTCAAGATTAATATGAATAGTAGAATACTGACTTACTACGATGCATTTGTTTTAGATTCTCCGTATGTAAGCAAAAGATCAAAAATGCGTAATAATAATTTTGAAAAGTACCGTGACACATCAAGAAGTCAGTGTAAACATAACATAAGCGCTTTAACAATGTGGACAAGAAAAGTAGATCGAAGGAAAAGATACACACAGAAAGACTATTACGATTGCGGTATTGTAATAATGGATTATATGGAGTGTGAAAATAAAAAAAAATCTTTTCACACCAATTTCCATTCAAAAATTTTTTGAATCAGAGAAGCTAAATTGCTGCTAGTAAATTCAAAATGTTTGAAGTTTACGTGTCTATTATGTTTATTGGAAAAAACTGATTTTAAAAATAACGAATGAAAAGAATTTTAACGTATTTGCGAAAAGAATTTTAACGAATTTTAACCTTTTTTTAAAGATTTTGTAAAGTGTAAATTACAATATCTGTAGACGAAAACCACTTTTGAAATTATTTGACTGTATAACTAATTACAAACATAAATGTAAAATGAGCTCCAATGAATTTCAATTTCACTTCATCCATTTTACTTCATTCAGGCTCCAAAAAAGGGTCAACATCTTTGTTAATATTTTTCGTCCAGATTCGGAAAATATGGAATAGTCTTAGACCAGACTAGAAAAAAGGTTATAGTTTTCATCTGGACTTGACAAAAGGGCATGGCCTTCGTTCGAGATTCCAAAAGGGCATAGTTTTAGTCGAGACACGAGAAAAGGGCATAGTTTTCGTCCTAACTCCGGAAAAGAGCAAAGTCTTTATTTGGAATTGGAAAAGGTCATAGTTCGCGTTCGGACTAGAATAAAAGGCATAGTTTTAGTCCGGACTTAGAAAAAGGGCATAGTTTTCGTCTAGGCTCCGAAGCAGGGTATAGTCTTTGTCTGGAGCGTCGATATATGCATACATATAAACACGTACATAATATATGTATACATTTTTTTACATTTTTCAATTTAGATAGTCATGTCTTTAATTAAGTGCTCGATTTAGTGTATTACTTACATCAATTTCTACACGAACCATGGTATAAACACTATTATTACGGGAGAAGCATAATTATATGTATGTATAGGTCATTCTACGAAAATGGGCATATTTTGAAAACCGAAACAGACAAACACTTTAAACGTGTTTTTAACTGATTTAATATTCGTTTCGTGATATCTGTGATCTAAATAACTCTAATTCTTATGGATCCCGCTGGACCTGAGTAAGAGAAATTCTAACGACGACTTTCTTATTTTAAACTGTATATTTGCACCACTCTTGTAAGATTAACTTTAAATCGTTATTGCGGCGCTACTACTGGCAATTCAACTTTACCTTTGGGCTCATACGAAATCGTACCTATTATATCGTACTGTACTATCCGAGTCAATAATCCACCGCTTCGCAAAAATGCAACGTGATTTAGACAACAAAACAGCGTGACGGAATCTTATTTTTCCGACGTAAAATCGTGATTGTGGAGCTCTGAATAAAAATTATGCTTTATCCTTTAACTTATGTTGTAAACTTTTCACCTACTACTGTATGCTACATTACTAAAGTCGATCCAACAATTCTATGTGAAGATATTCCACATTATTTAGCGTTGTGGCCTCTCAATTTTTATTTTAGACTTTCTTCTTGAATTTGCAAGCTTGTATCTTTGGCTATGCTGGTCATGATAGAACAAATTTTTAAAATTCCTGCAATATCCTTAACCTCCTTAAAAAACGAAGCATTTTTGTTGAAGTAACTCAGTGTGACAATATCAAGGTGTGAGAGTATTTTCCGCACAAACGTCAATTTTCTGATATCAAGGTCTCACAAATATATCAGCATCCTAGTTTTACTAATATATAAAGCAAAGTTGCTAAAACCGTTGTAATCGCTAACCACAAAAACTATTGAACCGATTTTGCTGAAATTTTGCATACCCATTCTTGACACTTCCTAGATAGTTTTAGTATATACATATGTTGTTTTTATCTTGAAAAATTTAATAACAATAGCAACAAGTAAGCTCAAAGTTTTTCAAAAATATGCCAGCTTTTTCCTTTAGTTCCGTAGGATCCGCTGGGTGGGGTCAACATACAATCGGGGCTACTTAGAACAGAATAAAATAAGTGTGGTTATAATTTACCAGAGCGTCTCAAAAATTCCTGCAGTCGTCCACTGGCAGTTCATCGTGCTGTAACGAAAATGTTGATAATAGTCGTACAGCTGGGTATCCCGGTTACTGGTGACACTCTTCTTTAATGGACAAGTGACCTAGGTCCCGATCCTCCCTGAGTCCCTGAGTTCCCAGGATTGACGAGTGCCACCAATAAGAAAATGTTTTAACCGATAACGTCTCCGGCAGAATACCAGGAGACATAAATAGCCAGAGCACAACCTGCACCAACACTTCAGAGTTGTGTGGCCGTTCCACCATCCTGCCTGGCGCTCTCAAAAATTTTTGGCTACAAATTGGGATGGAGCACTAGCACCACTGTCCTAAGTTAATCTCAGTAAAGTGGCTAGCTTAAAAAATGGGAAGAGAAGGCTCATGACTGACAGTGCCACCAGCTTTTTTATCCTTAATTGTGGCATAATTCCGAAGTTTCAAGAGAATGCTCTCAAGGGCCGATCCCAATGTAAGCCAAGAAAGACAGCCCTGAGGAGCACGGACAGCCACAACGGCCTCCTTTTCAGTGATCGTGTCTCCAACGACATACCCACATTTTCCCGACTAACAATGAGCGGTTGGTTATCCGGGGAAGGACCCGAAGACGAGATTTCCTTTGGTCAGCGATGCGACTTCCATCCATCACAGTCTCTGTACATAGAGATTTCGAGGGTAAGAGTCAAGCTACCCGCAGCCAGCTCTTTATCATCAAGAATAATAATAAGGAATAGCTGGAAGTTTCACCATTGGCCCTTTTAAAGGCCATTATAAGTATTTACGTTCCCTACTTAACCGTCAATCTCATCGGTTCTTTTAAGGGCCACCTAAGTTTAAACTACCTTGCCAACAAATACAGTTTTACTACAATTTCCGGAAACGTTATTAGTCGACTACAATACTATGTAAAGCCGACCACTATTAAACAAAGTCAGTCATTCACTGGCAGACGTCACGAGCGAAGTTATTTGTCGCAAGGCTAGAAACCCCAGTGACGACCCTATATTACCCTCTCGACTCTAAGCATCCAACTAGGAATCACTGATTCTCTCCAAGGTCTGCGCTGGGTGAACCTAACAGCTATGAAGGAAAAAAAACTTGAGCCAACGGGAGTCTCCAACGGGCAAGCATCACGAATAAATCTCTCTATCTTAGATTATCAAAACAACTGAGTCTGCCAAAAAAAGTGCTTTAGACACCAACGTCTTAGACGTTATACCAGGAGACGTTGGGAAAGAGCACTACAACTAGCTCCAAAGCTTTGGACTTTGTAATTTTTCTTCCGATCAGTCTGGGGCTTCAACAGCAGGCCAGAGAAGATCACCCTGAGGTTTTCAAGCAGTCACAATTGCTGTAAACTTCAGTCAAGAAAGAGTTTACTTAAAAAGCTCACCGATCATTTTCAGGGCCATCGGACGTCGAACTACCTTGCCAAAAAATATACTAGAACTTAACAAAGTTGACAGAAAACAGCCTTTAGGAGTCAAAAAAGTCTCAAGCATGCCAAAAGTCGCAAGAGGGTGAATTAGGAAAAAAAACTTCAAATGTATTTAACAAATACAATTTCAGGTGTCAAGAAACTAACGCGGAAAATTTATTGAGATTGGAGCTGTAGCATCAAAATCGACAAATAAAGAATCCATTTCATGAGAGATCAGCTTTTTATTGTACCCTCACAGTAATCTCTTAAATCTTTAAAGATCTAAATTCAGATTTTCAAAAAAGTAGAAAATGTTTTTGTGTTTTTGTGTCAAAAAAAATGTAGAGATTAAGCTCTAGGACTTTGTTGCTCTGGTAATGAAGTTGTGAGGTAAGAGAAAAAAAATTTTTTTTAGTACACATTTTTTGGGAGTTTTAAATCTCAATAGCTTTTAAAAATAACTCTTTTCGTTAATTATACGGGAGAAACTGCAAATCAACGGCCCCTCATGGCCAACGATTATTTCATGGCATAAAAAACGCACGGTACTTTTTTGGCACAGTTGAGTTTTTTTCAATTTTCACAACCTATTCTTAGACCAAATAAACTGTCCGGATTCCAGAATATATGTCTAATTTCTAACTGAAAACGTTTCACATTACATGTCAACACACTACGGTGTTTCATATAGTAAGTCTCGGGCGAAGCCGAGACAGGGGGCCGCTAGTCTGATATAAAATCCTTATCGTTTCGGAAAAAAGCATAAAAATGTTGCTAATATTAATACCTTTGAGATAATATGTTACAAAAAGAATAAAAACACCGTGTGTAGCCTTCAGGAGTCATCATAAGTGAAAATTTACTTCTGAGACACAAGCCCGTAACGCTAATTTAGCTCTTTTTTCGTGTAAAACTAAAACATCAAATATACCGTTCTTGGTACAGAGATCTCTATACATACATGGTTAATTTCAGCTCCATCTTATAATATTTATGCTGGGCTCAAGTATTCCCTATCCAGAAAAAAAAATATCACACACACGATTTACAAAGCATTATAAAAGTAAAAAATGACGTTTCTGTCTGTCTCTTTCTCAATTTAATTTTACCTTAAAAATGCTACTTATTTATTTGCTTAAGGGCATCAAAGCCTTCCCAAACTTTTTTTCTAGCACTGTTGGGCTAAAGCACAAGACACGCATCTCGTTAATACGATTGAAAAGCCTCTATTCATGAGTTACATCAACTAATAGCAATAATACTAAATAACAAGAATTTTTTTGTTTGTATTCTTAAAAATAATGTGTTTGAATTAAACAAATATTATATATAAGCTTAAATACATACTACATTCAACGAAAAAAGTTTTTCGTGAGCAAGAAAGAGACAGTACATATTTTAGTCAAAAAAACTAATGCTTTGTTCCTAATAAGTATTTTCTGTTTTCAAACGTAAATTTATTTCACCTTAGTAAATGGCAATGTTATGAATTGCATTGTCTCACTAATTAATTATTTAGTTAATGCTTATAATTAGAAATACTAAAAAAATAAACATTTTTTTATTTGAAATGAGTTGAATTTAAATAAATGCATTTATTCGAGTTGACAAAATTATTTTTTCAGTGTAGTTATTAATCCGACAAATGACTATTCAAACCACCAAATAAACTTAACACTTTAACTTTTTTTATGTACTACTATTACTGCTTATGTTTACATCTTTATCTATGGCTACTGAAGAGGATAATGATTTAAGTATCATATTTCAAAACAAGCATCAGTCCAACTGGTAAGAGCTAAGTTTAAAAAACTAATTAAAGAAGAATATATATTATTAATTAACTATATATTTTCAGAGCTAAAAATCAAACTAGATGATGTTACAAGGAAAAGTATAATGCAGAAAGGTGTAAGATTCCATGTCATCTACTTAGTACTCAGTACTTCGAAGTACAGAATTTCGTTTTTAAGTTATGAAAAGCCAAAGCTCAGTGATATTGAAACATCAAGCTACAATCACGCGACATATAACTTACTTCTTTTTAATTAAGCTACCGCAATAAGACTCAAACTACGCGTGCAACCTCCAACAATCATATGAACCGCTCCTCTTACGACATAAATTCGCAGTGGTACAACCAAGAATGTGAAAAATCAATAATTTTAATATTTTTTACTGCGTATGTCTACAAGAAATATCATACACGACTTCAACAACGACTTGTGCCTAATATAATATCTGAGAAATCGGCAGTTTTTGCTATCAACTACTGCGTGATTATTACACCACGGCTGTGCTCGCGTCAATCAAGAGTAATAAGATTAAGCTCTGATTGGTCGCTTGAATCCCCAACTTGACACGTTCCAATTACACGCAAGAGTATAAAAACTCCTAGCACATAACAGAATTTGCTTTTTCTCTTTAATCAAGTGCTCCAAAGTAACTATAAAGATTTAAGAGGAAGTTCTGTTGCATCTTGTAAACGGGTGTAAGACTTAGTTTGGTGGCTAAACTGTGTAAGAAAAGCTCGAGCAAACCATGTCACAGCAAAGTTCCCTAAAAAGTGAATAAAGGAGAAACAAAAAAGAAAGGTGCATCGACTTGGGTTCTGACGTTAAAAATAGAAGCTTGATTATTGTCATCGCCACAAGCACTCTCACGTAAAATTAGGAACATCGTTGCGGTCAACCTTGTAAGATCTTGTGACTGCGTGTGCACAAGTAATGGCCAACAAACGATCGTAGGAGTCAGTTAAGTTAAAGAAACTATAAATTTTATAAACATGTGAATGAGAATCTGAATCTTTATTATTTATACTATTCACAAAATTAACTATTTCTGGCTTTTCTAAATTTATTAAATCATCGGATAAGATGTAACGTGGTTGTTGATAAAATTAATTTTCTTAATTTAAAAACATTCCAATTACTAAATTATATTAAACATTTGAAGATGCAGTGTTTTAATTCATTGACACATAATTCTCATCTTGATCAATAAATTGAGTATCAAGAAAAAATTAAATAGACAACGTATGACCAAGACGATTACAAGAACGTGAGATAAATAGACGAATAAGATACGCTACTACCGTACGACATAAGACATAAACTCAAACAGTAGGTCACCCAGCGTACACTACTCCATACATATCGCTTGGTGACATCTAACACCACAACGCTGAGTCAACGATTTAAAAGAAAAGTAAACTGTAAGTGAAAGCAAATAAGGCCTTTGGGCCGATGGCTGGTTCCTGAAGAACAAAAATTGAATTCATTTGTTTGTAAAACGAATCTACAAATTCCGCCCTTCACTTACAGAAGTTTGGACGAAACAAATTGGCATCTTTTGTGGGGAACTAAGCCGTTTGTTTTACTTAGGTTGTGCTT
The DNA here is from genome assembly GCF_000648655.2 of Copidosoma floridanum. Next base: position 473,658 of record NW_019380565.1, read on the forward strand.
TAACCAAATCAAAATTTTTATTATTATTTTTTTTTCTCTAAATTTCTTTATTGTCTTTTTTTATGTCTTTTCAAATTTTTTATTAATAATGGGTCAGATACTTCAGGATTTAAGCAAGGTAGCAAATGTTGCTACAAGGGTACAGTTACTCGAACAATACTATAGGGCAATGGAAACCGAAAAATCACTTGAATTCCTTGAATTATCACGTTACGTAGCCCTAAACAATTTAGCTTTACGTATAAACCAAGCTGCCTTAAACATACAAATATAAAGTGGTAAAAATACCCCTCTTAGAGATTTCTTGCAAGATGTTGAAAATGGTAAGACCCTTGTCTCAAATGTGGAAGAGCCTATGTTTTTGAGAACAGTCAGTGTCAGGCTACAGGGTACAGCAAGAAGTTTTCTATCGGATTAACAATAAATACATTTGCTGACCTTATAAACCAATCAAAGGCACACTTTTTTTTGTTTAAAACATGTGTTCAAAACAATACCGACATTCATAATTCTCAAATGAAACAAAAAAAAACTGTTGGCGATTTTCACGAGAGAATCTCCTAATTCATTGGGATTTATCTCTTTGGGGTATCGGTGCTTGCTGGTTTTCTCCATCTTCCGATGTATTAAGAGTTTCTGTATCATCAGAGTCTGAAGTGGCCGTGGGTCTGTCAGGAGCAGGTGCTTAAGTAAGCTTTGAGCTATTGGAAGTCCAGCGAGATCTCCTTGCCCTCCTTCCATTTATGGAGGTATAATAAGAGGAGAATTTTTAGTGCCCTTTTTACTTCCTCTCGTTGCTTTCTTCTCAGTATTAGTGGGTACGAGCTTACTTGAGCTTTAATTGTGTATATCACTGGCTCTCTAAGCACGTGTAGTAGATGTTTTGTTTGTTGAGAGATTTTAAAAATAGTTCTTAAGGGTAGCATACGGAACTGTAATGCTTAATAATTTCTAGACTCGCTATCATAGCGTAAACTGTAAGAGCGACTGCTGCTTCTGTTCCTGCTGGATGTTGAAATTTTTTTAACTCTTTTACGTTTCCCCTTCAAATCTATGTCATCTTTTACAGTATTTATTTTATAAGACTCTGTATGGTTACGCGATAGAGAGTCAGCATTTGAGTTAAAACTTTAAGATTTGTACTTATAAGTGTAGTTGTACCCGAAGAGTTTCGCTCTCCATCGATTAAGGCGACTCATGGGTTCTTTTATTAATTTTATCCAAGTCAAAGGCTCGTGGTCTCAATGAACTGTTAATTTTCGTCCATATAAATAGTGTCAAAATTGTTGTACGGCAGCTATTACTGTAGAACACTTTTTTTCAGTGGTGTAGTCATTCCTTTCGGATTTATTAACGGTGCGAGACATGTAAGCTACAGGATGATCATTCCCTGGTTCTTCTTGACTTAAAACAGTACCGAGAGCTACGTTAGATGCGTCTGTAGTTACAACAAATGGTTTGTCAAGGTCGATACATACAAGTACTAGGGCCTCATACAGGGCTGATTTTAATCTTTCAAAGCTCTCTTCCTGAGTCTTAGTTCAATCGAATTTTTAAATTTTCCGTAATAATAGGGTTAAAGGCTCTGCAATTTTAGCATAATCTTTAATAAATTATCTATAATATTCTGTGAGTCCTCAAAATTCTCGAATTTTTGTACAATTTGTTAGTGTTAGAAAATTTTTAACTGCTTCAAGTTTCTTGGGATTAGATTTTACTCCAGAACCACCTATTTTATGTCCTGAATATATTATTTCAAGAGTTAAAAATTCACATTTATCTAGCTGTAATTTCAAACTAGCATCTCATAGTCTATTAAATAACTTTCTTACCTTTATTTCATGTTCTTCTAAAGTTTTAGCGCATATTAAAATATCATCTAAAAATATAAGTAGTTCTGTGCCTTGTAATCTCAATAATACAGAATCCATGAGTCTTTGTATCTGTAAATGTAGCTAGTGCAGTACATAATTTAAACGGTATACATGCATACTGGTTATATTTATAGGCAGAACTTAAAGCTGTTTTTCAACGATGTTCTGAAAATACTTTAATTTGATAAAATCCATAAGCTAGATCGAATACTAAAAAAAATTTTTGACCCACCGATTTGCTTTAATATCTTTTCAATACTAGGCAATGAGTAAGCATCTAGGATAGTTTTAGCGTTTGGTTTCCTGTAATCTATTACAAGACGACGTTTCTTATCTCCGTTTGATCTTGGCTTTTAAGAGGTAATTCACAGTGGACTACTGTATGGGCTGGACCAGTAGCTAATGGTTCCTTTTTGTAATAGTTTATCGATCTGATTACTAAGTTCTTCGTGCAGAGCAAAAGGATAACTATATTATTTAGTAAAAACAGATTTATCGTAAATTACACTGGCACACAAAAAAAAAGTGGACTGTACTTTTGACCAGATCCACTTGTCTTTATGTATTTTGACGCGATGAATCCAAATCAAAAGTCTGTTTGACCCGGACACCCTCAAAAATACGAGTAAATTGCGAAAAACTGCAAAAAATAGCCAAAAATCGTAACCAATCACATTTTCAGCTCACCAAACATACAAAAAAAATTTCGTACACATGTGACGAGGTTAATTCATATGTATTTTAATGCGTTAAATCCGAATCTCAGGTTCGTTTGATCCGTACAAGATTAAAATTTCGAGTAAATTGCGAAAAACTGCGAAAAATAGCCGAAAATCGTAAAAAATCACATTTTCAGCTCTTCAAACATTCAAAAAAATTTTCGTAAACATGTGTCAAGGTTCATTCTTATATATTTAGACGTGTTAAATCCAAATTTAACGTCCACTTGACCCGTACACCCCCTAAAAATTTCAATAAATTTGCAAAAAACAGCATAAAAACCGCAAAAAGTAGCAGAAAATCACAGTAAATCGAAAAAAATCAAATTTCTATGCTCAAGCTAAGTATGAAAAAAAATTTCATTCCGAATTTGTCCAATTCTTATGTTTCATTTTTTACTGAGTTGAGATTAGAGATTTGTTTAGCTCCAAAACTTAAAAAATTCTGAGGAAATCGTATAAACAGAAGGAAATTGCATTTGTGAGCGTTAGGAAACTAAAAAAAGTTTTTTTCAACTTCTTTCGAAATATGTTTTTCTTGTACATCCAAAAAATCATGTGAAAAAACGGCCAATATAAGGAGTAACAAGTGTCAAGTATAAGTATCATGGATATAAAATGAAGCAAAGTAGGTCTACACATGAGAATCATGTTTTCATTTATATTGCTCTCACACTTTCTTCCTCTTGTAGCGAACTTTTTCCTCTTCGAACGACCTATGAAACGGGTTTTTCGTTCTCTTATTCCTCTCTTGGTTGTTTCTCTCTTCAATGTCCAACAGAAATCAGCCATCATGTTGATAAATCATCTTCCTTGATATCGATTTTCCATTTCACTTATATCTTGATGGAATCTTTCTCCTTGCCCTTCGCTGTAATCTCCAAGGTTATCTGGGAAATAGTCAAGGTGAAAATGTGAAAAATGTAATTTGAGATTTATCAAACAACCCAATTGTTTGAAATTGTCTAACAACTCTTTAACTATATTCTGGTAATTCTCACTCTTCTCATTCCCTAAAAAGTTCTGAGATATGCTCTTAAAACTTTGCCATGCTGCTTTTTCTATATTATTTATCTTTGTAAAAAAATTGTCATCATATAATAGAGCACAAATTATAGGACCATCAAAAATATCCTCCTTCAATTTTGAATCACTTATCACGGGAGGCTTCTCACCTAAATATTAAAAGCAATTAACATCTTTCTTCAGAGCTTTGACGAATTGTTTCATGAGACCCAGTTTAATATGAAAGGGTGGTAGCAAAAATTTAGAAGGCTCAATCAATGGTTAACGTACGATGTTTTACGATCCTGGATAAAATTCAGTTCTCTTTGGCCAGTCTTTTCGAAAATAATGATTTTTTCTGTCTCTGCTATCTCATAGATATAAGAAGCAGGGATTTTTTGTGAATCCGGATTGTTGACCTAGTATCAAGATTAAAACTTTGAGAGCACCGCAAACTTTCCATTAATGTTTCGCGTAGTCTATTTTCTCCAACACTATCTGTAAATTCTCATAGATCTCTTTTAGTTTCGTGGAATAAGCTATTAGAATAGCAGCGTACGAATTTTTGTTGTGAGGCAGAACTGCTTTGAGACTTTGTTTTGATGAATCAATAAAAAGTCTTCACTCTTAGTCATTGTAAATATTTGGTTTTAACTTATAAACTAATCCTTTCACGTCATAGCAAAATAACAGTGAGTTTTCCTTATTTTTGGTAGAACATTCTTGAAACTCCTTATCTTCATCATAATAAACATAAGCACTAGTTCCTTTTGATAGCAAATTTTTCTTCTTCAGTGCTGCTGCCAAGTATTCAGCTCCATCTTTGGGTGAACCAAGATCTCGAATCAAATCGTTTAATTCTTCTTGGGTAAATGTTTGAGGAGCACTCCTCTTAGGGACTGGTGAGTAATCGTCTTCCTCGTCATCCTACTCACATTATTTTTCGAAAAACTCATCGGTTTGCATTGCTTCCTCTTCGCGAAATTGGTCAACATCCATGGTTTCTGGAGCTGTTGTTTTGTTTGAGGCTACTATTTTTTTAGATCTCACAACTAAAGAAACATTAGCGTACGAAACTTTAGTCTTCGTAGCTGTGGTAAAATCTGTAGTATTTGTCATACAGGAATAATAGTTTTTACGGCATGATGGGGCAGACCATAACATTGGCTTCGTGAATCTCAAAATCTCTTTTTTTCTAGTCTTACCCCATCGTGTCAACATCGTATAACACGAACCGCAGACTGTATGTGGCATCCAGTTCTTATTCTGATTAGAAATTTCTAATTCATAGCACTCTCTGTAAAGCAACTTCAATTAATCAATAAGAGTCCTTTGGTATTTGGAAACTTCAAATTCTAATAACGTAAGGACCCATTGCTTGTGCCTGTAACCAGGGTACCACCACGTTGTGACGGTGGGCAACGAGTCTACGCGGCAGAGTCCCTGGGTTAATGGCGTTCATACCATCATGGCAGGCACAAGCAGTGAGTGCTTTACGATTCAGGGTTTCGGAAACCCAGTATCGGCTGCTGGATAGGGTGAAAAAGCGATCTCACCATCGTCGTCATCATGCAACCGCAGCTCTACATTGGTGGATGATTTAGCCTCTGTAGAGTGTAATGCTGCAAGAAATATCTCGCACGTGTGTGACAAAAGTTTTGATGTGTTTTGCTACGTATGTGGCGAGTTTAAAGTTTCTAAATACCGAAGGACTCTTACTGATTAATTGAAGTTGCTTTACAGAGAGTGCTATGAATTAGAAATTTCTAATCAGAATAAGAACTGGATGCCACATACAGTCTGCGGTTCGTGTTATACGATGTTGACACGATGGGGTAAGACTAGAAAAAAAGAGATTTTGAGATTCACGAAGCCAATGTTATGGTCTGCCCCATCATGCCGTAAAAACTATTATTCCTGTATGACAAATACTACAGATTTTACCACAGCTACGAAGACTAAAGTTTCGTACGCTAATGTTTTTTTAGTTGTGAGATCTGAAAAAATAGTAGCCTCAAACAAAACAACAGCTCCAGAAACCATGGATGTTGACCAATTTCGCGAAGAGGAAGCAATGCAAACCGATGAGTTTTTCGAAAAATAATGTGAGTAGGATGACGAGGAAGACGATTACTCACCAGTCCCTAAGAGGAGTGCTCCTCAAACATTTACCCAAGAAGAATTAAACGATTTGATTCGAGATCTTGGTTCACCCAAAGATGGAGCTGAATACTTGGCAGCAGCACTGAAGAAGAAAAATTTGCTATCAAAAGGAACTAGTGCTTATGTTTATTATGATGAAGATAAGGAGTTTCAAGAATGTTCTACCAAAAATAAGGAAAACTCACTGTTATTTTGCTATGACGTGAAAGGATTAGTTTATAAGTTAAAACCAAATATTTACAATGACTAAGAGTGAAGACTTTTTATTGATTCATCAAAACAAAGTCTCAAAGCAGTTCTGCCTCACAACAAAAATTCGTACGCTGCTATTCTAATAGCTTATTCCACGAAACTAAAAGAGATCTATGAGAATTTACAGATAGTGTTGGAGAAAATAGACTACGCGAAACATTAATGGAAAGTTTGCGGTGCTCTCAAAGTTTTAATCTTGATACTAGGTCAACAATCCGGATTCACAAAAAATCCCTGCTTCTTATATCTATGAGATAGCAGAGACAGAAAAAATCATTATTTTCGAAAAGACTGGCCAAAGAGAACTGAATTTTATCCAGGATCGTAAAACATCGTACGTTAACCATTGATTGAGCCTTCTAAATTTTTGCTACCACCCTTTCATATTAAACTGGGTCTCATGAAACAATTCGTCAAAGCTCTGAAGAAAGATGTTAATTGCTCGATTTTCCAATATTTAGGTGAGAAGCCTCCCGTGATAAGTGATTCAAAATTGAAGGAGGATATTTTTGATGGTCCTATAATTTGTGCTCTATTATATGATGACAATTTTTTTACAAAGATAAATAATATAGAAAAAGCAGCATGGCAAAGTTTTAAGAGCATATCTCAGAACTTTTTAGGGAATGAGAAGAGTGAGAATTACCAGAATATAGTTAAAGAGTTGTTAGACAATTTCAAACAATTGGGTTGTTTGATAAATCTCAAATTACATTTTTCACATTTTCACCTTGACTATTTCCCAGATAACCTTGGAGATTACAGCGAAGGGCAAGGAGAAAGATTCCATCAAGATATAAGTGAAATGGAAAATCGATATCAAGGAAGATGATTTATCAACATGATGGCTGATTTCTGTTGGACATTGAAGAGAGAAACAACCAAGAGAGGAATAAGAGAACGAAAAACCCGTTTCATAGGTCGTTCGAAGAGGAAAAAGTTCGCTACAAGAGGAAGAAAGTGTGAGAGCAATATAAATGAAAACATGATTCTCATGTGTAGACCTACTTTGCTTCATTTTATATCCATGATACTTATACTTGACACTTGTTACTCCTTATATTGGCCGTTTTTTCACATGATTTTTTGGATGTACAAGAAAAACATATTTCGAAAGAAGTTGAAAAAAACTTTTTTTAGTTTCCTAACGCTCACAAATGCAATTTCCTTCTGTTTATACGATTTCCTCAGAATTTTTTAAGTTTTGGAGCTAAACAAATCTCTAATCTCAACTCAGTAAAAAATGAAACATAAGAATTGGACAAATTCGGAATGAAATTTTTTTTCATACTTAGCTTGAGCATAGAAATTTGATTTTTTTCGATTTACTGTGATTTTCTGCTACTTTTTGCGGTTTTTATGCTGTTTTTTGCAAATTTATTGAAATTTTTAGGGGGTGTACGGGTCAAGTGGACGTTAAATTTGGATTTAACACGTCTAAATATATAAGAATGAATCTTGACACATGTTTACGAAAATTTTTTTGAATGTTTGAAGAGCTGAAAATGTGATTTTTTACTATTTTCGGCTATTTTTCGCAGTTTTTCGCAATTTACTCGAAATTTTAATCTTGTACGGATTAATCAAACCTCGGATTTATATTGAGTGCGTCAAAATACATTAAGATAAGTGGGTCTGGTCAAAAGTACAGTACATTTTTTTTTGTGCCGGTGTTATTGGTATATTATGTTGTATTTACGATGTACGTGAAGCAGCATCACCTTTGATATGGAACAGATGTGAATGATCTTTTACCTTTCGGCAAAGTTGTTTATAGCTTGTCTGATCATGATTATGCTGGCATAGTTTCTCCGTAATATATTTAATTGTATTCTCTGTTGTTATGTTAGAAACATCATCACTAAAATCTAAGTCAAGAAAATTTTCTGAATGATCTAGGTCAAAAGGTACGAGATTTCTCGGAGGGATCTTAATTTCTACTGGTTCTTTTCTAGTGCTTACAACCAGTAGTACAAGAAGTAGTTTTTATTAAGTACTGGTATACTGGCGCGTGCCTATTATATCGAGTTATAAGAATCTTTATAAGAACTCTGATTCTGGCTAGTATTTTGTATACACGATTGTGACCAAAGGTTACTCCTGTAGGTTTAAAATGTTGAGAAGTTGGCAGAGATATTGAGTTTTTTTCATTTGTGCTTATATTATCTATAATTTCATGAGAATTATTTTCATTACTTATATATTCTGTTATTATACCAAGCAATTTAAGTGCACGTTCTTTGCTGCTTATTGTTACAGTTCATCTTTAAAATGGAGTGGGACTTGAAGGTCTTCTCATAAGAATCAAAGCTCTTGTGTCACAACAAAGCCTGGCCTGTTCTCTAGCTAGAAATAAATTTACTTATATTTCTGTCTTACTGAGGGGTGTTTTTTGTACTAAGACGTGAAAAACGTGATTTTTATTAAATATTTTTAACGTTACTTCTTCTAATATTATGGTATTTCGAGAAGTTAATTCAGTAATAGCCAATTTTAGATCAGTGTTTATAGTAATATTCAGAAGTAACCAAGATATTTTACTAGCATTAACGTCTGCTCCTGTATCTATGATAAAAGTGTTTTTACCTTTGGTGCATTGTCAATGATTTTTGCTACGGATACTCGGGCGATTGCACGAATTGGTTTGTCAGTAGACGCTTATTCAGGTCTTTGATCCCTGCTGCGGGTGACGAGCACCATTCTTGGTTAAAGAATAGCCTGGCTTAGAAGAATCGGGTCTGAAATTTTGCTGATTATTGAAAGAGTTTGACCTTAAGCGGAAGCTAGTGTCGTTTCGCTATTCGTAATTTTTGGTTACCGATCTGTAACATAATCATCGTGTTCTTGGACAGTGTTGACATACACGTATTCAAAGTTCTATTCACTAAAATGCAATACATCTACAAATCAGGACTGGTGGGTCATGTAGGACTCTGGATTAAGCTTTAGTCTATACATCCCACATTGCCCTAGTTAGATGAGCACTAAATGCGAGACCTATTTTTCTCACTAAGGGCACACTAAGCGTTACAATATTAAATAAAACGCCCAAAGTAGGAAATAGTTAATTCCTTAACTAGGTTAAAAACTATAACTTGCGTGCTCGAAAGGTGCGATTGTATGTTTGTTCCCAAGGTTAGAACGATATTTTTTGTACCGAAGGTGAAAAGTGCAACTTTGCGCCCCTGAGCACGCTTTTAGCCCACGGGTGGGAATGAACATTCTGGCCCTTCTAAGCCCAAAGTTCATTAACACCCTAAGGTAAAAAGTAAAGAGCCGGCTGAAAATGCACCCATGAGCACGAGTTTGCTCTTTGCGCCCTCTGTACAAAAAAGGTCGTCCTCAACTCTGGCTCAAATTCATAAATTTATAACAACCGCCCATTTATATTACAATCTCAATTTCAGAATCATAAACTACTCTATTTTCAACACATTTCTAAATCTTTCAAACTTATTTCTGTCTAAAGCTTCGGTAAAAATATTAGCTATATTTTCTTCTGAATTAGCTTTTACAGTATCAATTTCATGTTTTGCGTAACTTTTGTTTACATACTGATAATGAGTTTCAATGTACGTCAACTTTGTAGTAGAATTTCCAAACCTAGTGCTACTAACAGCACTAGAATTATCTTCATACATATTGATTTAATTGCAAACTTCAATATTCAAATCAAGCAATAAATCTGTTACAACTATTAATTCACTCACACTCTCAGACAACGCTACAAACTCAGTTGCTGTTAATAATTTTGTAGCACTATTCTGTTTTCTAGATTTACTGTGAATTACATTTTCATACATTCTTATTACATAGTCTGTCGTTGATTATATATCTAGTATATACACTTTTTATAAACGAATTTTAAATCTTTTGTTAAAAATAAATACTAAGAATCCTCAAAAAATATTGCGAATTTATTTCATCATAACTTGTTCAAAATCTACTCAAATAATTTACACTGAAGCTAATGTCACATCTACCTTTCGCACTTAAATATAAAAAAACACTTATTTAATGTCAAAACTGTATATCATCCCATACTTATTGAGATGCTTATAATTTCAAATTGTATTACATTGGAACCGGATGCAGTTTTAAATTTTCAGTATCATGCTTCTTTGCTAATATTTCAATGTAGCTTTTCAGATCTAGTGTCATTTTTCTATTTTTATGGTCACTATTAATGCTAATACCTCAATACGTACTTATTCCACATAAATCTCTTATTTAAAACCCTTTACACAATAATCTTTTAAACAAATTTAATTTTGATTTGCTTTTACAGCAAAGTCATAAGTTATACACGAAAAAAATTAAAAATCCTTCATTATTTTTATCACTTAAGATACATACGCAACAATTATTTTCACTTCTTTTGAAATTTTTAACTTTTTAAATAAGTATTTAAACACTTATACCAAGCTCTTGGGCTTTCTTTTCAACCATACAACGCTTTATTTTAATTTAATACCTTATTGAAGCCATTATAGCCTTGTGCCTGTTTAACATATACTCCAGATTTAACTTAACCTTTCAAAAACGCTGTTTTGATATCCATGAATTTAATAAAGAAGTTGTTTTTACAACAATAAGGAACTACCATTTTTAAAGATAGTGTTACGTCGCCACGACAACTTATTCGAGTCTAAGCTTGTGCATGAAAAATATGGACTTGCACTAGGTCCGTAGGTTAGACATGGGGCCAGAGAATAGTTTATTTAAACGATACGGGGTATTTGCAACGGTGGTACGACTATTTACAGAAAATCAAGTTGTATTGAATCGAATCGTTTATTGTGCAGTATCTCAACGCCCTAACTCGAGGTGATCTTAAGATTTGGCAATGTTATCCGAAGTGCCGTATCGAAGAGGGTCCCGTTTGCAATCTAAAAACTACCTGTATCGCTACAAGTAACAGTGTCGTTTCCAAAGATCAAGTAAAAGGGGCCAACTGTATTTTATTTCGCAACCCGTCTATAATCTACCAATACCATCACGAGTATTGGTGTTTATTCTAGGTTCTTACGATGATTCGATCGGTTATTGAATTTTCATCGATCCAAGGGTACCAATACCGTTGTGAGTAATAGTGTGCACGTTAATTCAATTACTTCTCAGTGTTCTGATGGTACCACCACCATAGCGAGTAATGGTGTGCGCATTAAAGTTCATTATTTCTTGATGATCCGAGGGTACCACTTCTGTAGCGAGTAATAATGTGTGCGTTAGAGTTTATTATTTCCCGGTGATCCTCGGGTACCTATACTGTAAAGAGTAACTATATATGCGTTAGAATTAATTTCTGCGCCTCAAAGAACAGGGGAGAAAGAAACTCAAAATGAGATAAACTTTAAACACTTGATTTTATTCGAAACCGTAAAATTTATGCATGCGACAAACCGGTGTAGTGCCCGTATCCGAAATTAAAACTCCGCTCGTGAAAGACCAAGTAGCAGAGGCAAACTCTAGCTACCCAGTCAACTGTTTGAGAGTAAAACAAAAATCGTGTTCTTACTTCATGGTGGACTGGGAGGTAACAGAATTGGACTCTAATTACTCAGTCTACCGTTTGAGGGGTAAAAACCAAGAGAGTGCCAGTTTGGGAGCCTCTAGGCCAGTGTTTCTAACAACCAAGAGTTCTCGCGCATACCCACAACGGTTTTACTCTCTCTGTGGAGGGAGAGCTCCCCCTACCTTTACCTTTAACCCAAGCTCCCCTCGCTCTAACACCTTAAATACAATCTTATATCTTTGAGGGGTATACTCGTCGTTGGTCGAGCAGGCTACGTCTTTTGCCCGCGTAAAGAATTTGACCAATATGCCATCGATTCTTCATCAATGCACTTTTTTTTTTTTTTTACTTTCATCATTCATTCAAGCGTCATTTTTTACAATAGTCATTTTATTTATCAAATACTTTTTCAAAAAGCATCACATTTTTTGTTGAAAAATAATCTTTAGATCCCTTTAAATTCGATTTATAATTTAAATAATGTAATGTTAAACACCAAATATTCTTTAGTATGTTTATAATAATATTTTTAACTTGTTTATGAACATTCTCTTCAAGTAAAAAGACTCTTTCATCATGTATTTACATGCTTGTGCAGCAAATAATATTTTTTCCATACCACCTTGCCGTAAGTATCTTGGTGTATTGTTTTTTAAAGAAAAAATTCAAATTCCGCAACAATCCTTAGTTTAAAAAAAAACTAGATAATGTGACATAGAATTTAGTAAAATTTATTTAAAGTTATGCTTAGCACTACTGGAATAGCTATTTTTTTTACAATATTTACCATTCATAGTAACCTGAAAAACTTTTTAAATAATTAATCTCTCAACTAGTCTCCTTTAGTAATAAAAATATTTATTATATACAATATTGATTACGAGTGAAATTAGGCGTAGGAAACCACTTGAAGAAAAAATAAATCAGCAAAGATTATTACAGTGCTAAAGGTATTTTTTATTAAATTTTACTAAATTCTATGTCACATTATCTAGTTTATTTTTAAACTAAGGATTGTTGCGGAATTTGAATTTTTTCTTCAAAAAACAACACACCAAGATACTTACGGCAAGGTGGTATGGAAAAAATACTATTTGCTGCACAAGCATTTAAATACATGATAAAAAAGTCTTTTTACTTGAAGAGAATGTTCATAAACAAGTTAAAAATATTATTATAAACATACTAAAGAATATTTGGTGTTTAACGTTACATTATTTATATTATAAATTGATTTTCAAGGGATCTAAAGATTATTTTTTAACAAAAAATGTGATGCTTTTTGAAAAAGTATTTGATAAATAAAATGACTATTGTAAAAAATGACGCTTGAATGAATGATGAAAGTAAAAAAAAAAAAAAGTGCATTGATGAAGAATCGATGGCATATTGGTCAGATTCTTTACGCGGGCAAAAGACGTAGCCCGCTCGACCAACGACGAGTATACCCCTCAAAGATTTAAGATTATATTTAAGGTGTTAGAGCGAGGGGAGCTTGGGTTAAAGGTAAAGGTAGGGGGAGCTCTCCCTCCACTGCTAGCTTGGTCGGAGAGAGAGTAAAACTGTTGTGGGCATGCGCGAGAACTCTTGGTTGTTAGAAACACTGCTCTGGGCCTATTGATAGAAGTCGTAGACCTTGGTAATGCAATGATTCAACAACAACGCAGAAAAACTTGCCAAAAAAAAATCTAGAAGAAAGTACAATAGCCAAAAATCTAGTTGGCTAGAAGTGCTCCACTTAAGCCACTCAGAAATTGGCAGTTTCCACATCCAGCTTACTCTCCTTCGTTTATCAAAAGATGGATAAGGGATTTACTCACTTATGCCCTCCCTTTTATCCTTACATCCAAATTTTACTAAAGTTGAATGTAACTTAATATTAATATTGAGATTGAGTATTATTCATATTTAATAATGCTGAACACCCATCGTTTGCTCCATTGAACTTGTTGCAAAAAAAAAACGTTAAAAATGACTTTACAATTAAATTAATGCTTGGGTAAGTAAGCGATCAAAGTGTCACGATATATCAACTAACACTAAACTCAAACAGCAGTAACGGGAGGCATAAGAATAATAACTTATAATCGTTATATTAGCAGTAGTAGTCATGATAATAATAATAATAATAATAATAATAATAATAATAATAATAATAATAATCATATACCTGTCTACCGTCATTACCGTAACATTCTTGCAACTGGTGAGTAGATATCATCAATTGAATAATTTTGCTGGTATCCTCTAACTCCTTACCTAGCTTTCAAAGCATTGTTAGTTTTCTTAGTATGAACTCATTTTAAATTTTAGGGTTTAATATTATCTGGTTCATTTACATAAATTTAGGTCTTACTTTTATTTAAACAATCTGTTTTTCTATTCATCGCACTTTTCTCAATTTTCGGATTCATTACATTCATCGCGTCATTATAAAAAGCAGGGGTTTCAGGATTAGTATCATTTACATAAATAATATTACTCTCAACACATTTCCAGCTCTGTACCTTATAACGAGTATTTTTTCTTTTCCAAGGTGACTTACTGTTGGAGAAAAAGTTTCGTAATAATTCACTCTCGTACGTCTCTACTCAATGACTCGCTCTTTCAACACTTCCTTTACTGAATTTATCTGAAAAGGGGATTAGCGCCTAGGTTAAATGAACAACATAAAGTGACTTTGACTTGACATCATTTATCTATTATTTCTAAGAAAAACACCTTTTTTGGTACTTATTACAATGGCGTTGTCTCTCGATCGCAACCACGACACCAGTGGTGCGCTGAGAGAGACACAATGTCCGCTTACGGACACCCACACACACACCCTTACATTCTCTCTCTTATCCACGCGATTCTTGGTCAGGGCCAGGTGCGCCTACCACGGCTTCTTTCCAACGTGGTTGGTTGCACAAGCACACCCTAGGCTTAAGCTATTAATCCACCTCACCTGATCTCTGTCACTGCTAGTAAGGTCTGAAATACTCTCCTTCATACGGGGCTCAACATTCTTTTACGATTTACCCGACGCCTGCACCCGTACAACTTGTCCTTTTTCATTGTCTACTCGTCCTGAACTCTACCTTTCCTTAAATACTTGCGTTATTACTTTCAACTTTATTCTTACAGTCATACCTCATCTCTCGGTCCCTTCACCTTCTTTATCTACTCTACCCGACGCTTCGGTCCCCACGTTACAACGAAATCCTGATCGTCACACCCACAATCACTTTCCTTGCTCTTTATCTCTCGGCACTCGCTTTTGTTTTTCTCGTCATCTCTACTGGCTTCCACGCTGCTACCTGCACACGTTATCCATTCAGCAGTCGGAATACGAGTCCCATCTAAGAATAACGCTATACCCAACTTACTACTCTGGATGGGCTCTGTACTGTCCTCCTACACAGGGCGTTATTGGCATGGAATATGACTATATGCGGATGATGGGTTGGTTGAAGTTTCTCCCTCTCTCTTTCTCTTGACGTACAGTGTCTCACCTCTCGTCCAGGCACCCAGAGTTCCTTGTCCCCGGTAACGCGTCGTTAAACAGGGCGGCTCGTCCGTCCGTTGAACAGCTGTTTGGCTAGATTAGATAAGACCTTGAACATCTTCTCTGTCTTTCTTTCACACTCTCGTCCAGGCAACAAGAATTCTTTGTCCATGGAACGCGTCGTCGAACAAGGCATCTCGTCCGTTCGTTACCCAGCTGCTTTCTCAGGGTGCTTGAGGCCTCAGAAATATTCTATTTCCCTTCCTCTTCCTCTCTCTCTCTCTCTCACTTAATATTTACTTATTCTCTGCTCTGTCTTTTCACGTTTTCTCTCCTGCACTTCGTGCTCGGTGGTCTCACACGCACTAACTCCTTATCATTTGCGTCAGTTTTCCCACTTATCGCTTGGTGGGTTAACTAACTTTCTTTTGACTCAACTACCTCATCCCTGGTTTATCAACAAATCTCTCTCATTCACGTTACCGCTGCAGCACTCACAAAATTTTCAGAGGCGTAAACACAAATTAAAAAACAAATTTTTGCCACGTTACAACCGATCAGGCTTTTTTCATTTCCTATTTCACCGTCCTAAGTTTAAATTTTTTCTTTTATTATTTTCGTTTGTATTTAAATTGCAACTTGTTTTCTTATCTTAATGATTATATAAACTTGTCTTTAGTATGACATTTTCTTCTTTTAATTTAATACAATCTGTACCGTTTTTAATGATATCCACGTGTCTTGTAACTACTATTTTATTATTTGTCAGAACCCTATAACCAATACATTCATATCCTAACAAATTTGCCTATTCTGATTTTTTGTCCAATTTTTGCTTTTTTTTTCTCTAGTTTTCTCACAAAAACTCTAGCTTTAAAAATTCATTTATTTTTTATACTAGGATTTTTCCAAAACATCGTTTAAGAAAGTGTTTAATTTTTTTCAACAGCATAAGTGATAATTAAATTTGCTAAATAAGCTGTTATTTCAACTTTTTCTGGCCAAGATGTATAATCAACTCTTGCTACGTTTAACAAACGTCTAGACCCATCTATAGTAACTTTGTTTTATTTTCCTGCCAATCCATTAGCACCATGAGGTCCAATAAAACCAGTATATTTAATTTTTCAAATATCTTTTGCCCTAGATCTGTAATTGCTGAATATAAGTTGAGCATTTTCTTTTTTAAACAAACCCCAGTTTCTAATTTCCTCGATGAATCATCAAGCATTTGCTTAATACACATTGTTTTCAAATAATTTAAATTAACATGACATAAACTTCTATGTAACTTTTTATTTACTGTTAACTTATTTTTTGTCATTAAACTTGATTTGGTGTACAAAATTTTACTTGTCATATAATAAATATTATTATTTTAAATACCCAACGCAATTAATTATTTACTTTGATCAAACATCTTTTACCCATTTTTTACTAATACCATTTGATTTTCTTTTGTTACAGTCCCAAAACTTCCTAAATCTTTATCCATATCTTGACCAAAAACTAGAGGACAGTAGGTGCTTAGGTACTCAAGTATGATGTTACATTTCTATAAAATTATATGGCAAACAATATAGTTTCAGTATAGAAAAACCTTCTATGAAACAGTATTGTGTACGAAAGTGGTGCAATTATCGTGGAAATAAAAATACCTATGTTGATTGAGTATGTTTCCAATTATTATTTAATATGTTAATATTTCCTTGAATTCCGCATCGAAACTACTCACATAATCGTCCTCGTTTGAATGGTCTTAATTATTTATGTGCCAACCGCTTCTTCGACAATGTTGACTTGGGCCTCTACTAGCTTCACGATCTCGGTCTCAGCGTCTGCGATGTTTGCCACTGCTGTTGTTGTTTCTATTTGTACTGAGGTTCTTGCGGCTGCACATTACCTTGCTCCCACAGAAATGGCATAGAAAATTTCTACAGAGCAGAGAAGTGTCTCCCCCCCAATTTCATACCAGAGTAAGAGAAGTGGGAGGCCTACTTTTTTCCAAGCTAACTTCAGAGCCTGTAGTTGCTGCCAATAGTGCCGTAGCATCTTTCGCTAGGACAACGGTCACTGCCTGCATGCAAATAGTTTCAGATTTCGGATACTCGGCCGTCGGCACATGGTGTATTTTGTCAGCTAATCGTTGCATTAGTGCTCAGTCCTGTTTTGTACTGGTGCTGATGAGAAAGAAGCCGTGACGTTTTTTCTTCATAGACATTGATCTGACAAGTCTGGCCTTAATCAAAATGTCAATCAATGAGGTAAGCAAAGACGCTACTAAAAGTGCTAGCAGTTTAAAGCAAATCTAACAAATAAGCTGCATATCATAGTCATAAGCCTCGTAGTGATTGGTAACAGGAAGTGTTTTTTCATGCTCTTTTTAATTTTATTTAACTTTTTATTGTGAATTCAACAGGACTTCAATTAAGGATCGCTGAGAAATACGTAATATCTACAAGTTTTTAATTGAAATCTTATGATTTAGTTTCCCTGCATAAATCACTTAATTAAATAACCAAAACAAAAAAATTCAACAGCCTTTTTAAGCATTATCAAAAAGAATTTAAACATAATATATTTTCATCATTATTAAAATGTAGGTGTGATGGAAATCAGTACTTTGACATCTTCATATACAGATACACATCTGTATCTTGCTTTAGAAGAGAATAAAACTTTAACAATTGAACTGTGGGACTTAAGATTCGCAATCATGCTGTTGAAAACATTCCAAAACCAGCAAAGGGAAGTAATATCCATTGCCTGGAATCTTTGTAACTCTGATCTTCTCGATATTACTAATCATACCTTAGATATTTTAAAGACAGTCTTTATAAATGTACATTTTATTAAAATAGCAATAGCTTTTCTTTTATTTTAAAACAATTATATAAATTTAATTTTAAGATTAAATTAATAAATGTACGCAGCAAAATCAGCTTGATCAAATCCTCGTAATGTCCCCTAAGTCAAAAAAGGTATTTTCTAATCAAGTAGCAATGGGCAGGACTATTGTAGGTTTGTTGTAAGAGTAAAATGTTAAAAGTCGTTAACAATAACATAACAGTGTAAGGAAGCCACTACGTTTGGTAATTTTTTTTTTTTTGTAAATGAAGTTCTTTATGTCGCGTACTTGATGGCTGTTTGATAGCCAAGCCTTTTAACAGCAGGGCTATCGCAGTATTATGACTACTGTAGTTCTTATTGTCTCCATTAGGTATGCTATTTAGAACATCGTTTTTAATTATTTAATTGTTTAATTGACCTAAAAAATAATAAACATTTTTTCTAAATAATAATCTAAGAAAAAAATATTAAACTGTCATAAATATGGTTATGCAGACAAAATCTGATATGGCGTGTTATTAAGTACTAAATACCAGTATTTAATGCATTTAATGCATAAAATTCTGACTAACTTTGTTCAAACCTAACCTTTTTTTTTGCAAGAAAATAGTGCTCATTATTACTGTTATGAATGAATTATTCGATGCGTGAATGAATTATTAAAATTAACATATAGAAAAAAGTTGCAAAATGCGTCAATAATTTTTAGGGGTGCTTATTGCCAACGAGATGAACAAATTATGATGGAATGTCACATTACTACATAAATAAAATTACTTATTAAATTGATAATTACT
>NW_019380565.1:503442-542351 GCF_000648655.2 Copidosoma floridanum
GCATATATTTGTGCTCCTTGTACCTCTTTGAGTTTTGTCTCAGTTACAAAAAAAAATTGTGAAAAAAGAAACCGCAATAAAAGCTAATTATTGTATTTATACAGTACGGAATAGGTGCTCTTTTAATTTATGGCAGTTCTGAAAAAATGTAAGGAAATCGTATGAATAATTATTTATTTATTTTAAAAGTAACAAACTAATAATAAATAGATACATTTTTTAAATTTTTAAAAAAATCATGTACCAAAAAAATATATTCTATTAAATAACTTGATTATTTAATGTAAAATGGAACCAAATAAGTGAATCCACAATAAATGAAAATTAACATTGAAAATAAGTTACCAACTGCGAGACAAAATGAAGTAATCGGTAATCCTATGTGGGCTCGGTCATAGCACAATGAGTACAAGGCATTCCCAGTGCGCAAGAGGACGGGAGTTTGAATCTCTTGTAAGACTTTTTTTATAACTTCTAAAATATGTGGTGTGGTGCAGTTTAATAATGTTGTGTAGTGTGGTGCAATAATAATAATAAATGTTGGGTGGTGTAGAAAGATCGGAAGTACGTCAAGAAGGGTGGGGTAAAGGGAGAAAATTAAGCAAAATTCACTTCCGTTACACTTTTTCTTAAGGTCACAAATCTAAAGTCGTTGATTTACTTCCTGGTGCAGAACTTACCTGTAGAAAAATTACTTAAAAAAAAAAAAATGAAGTAAAGGAAATTTAAAGAAAATGAAAAAAAAACTGAAAGAAACAAACCAGGGGATATGAATGGGTCATGGGACCCACGGTAAGAACGAAGTTCTGTAAAAAAGAGATGAGTGCCAAAAAATAATTAAACATGAGATGTGCGTCGGAAAACATCATAAAATAAAGAAACACAATTTCTCATGTAACAAGAGGTTGGCGAGACCCATACTAAGCACGAAGCTCTAAAAAAATGATTACTGCATTCATGTATTTCGATAATACAAAAACGAGAAAAACGAATAAAAAAAAACGAAAAAAAATTAGTTTAGTACTTACGATGGGTAAACTTTTTGAGTACTGTATTAAGACACTACGTTTTGACAAAGTTTAACCATAGCGATTACTGGACTAAAAATTATGTTTTTTTTTTGTTTTTTTTTTTTTCATTCGTTTTAAACGTTTTTGATTTACTGAACTACATGAATGCAGGAATTATTTTTATTAAGCTTCATTCTTCTTATGAGTCTCGCGACCTCCTTGTTACCCGACAAGTTGTGTTTTTTCATTTTATGATGTTTTCCGACACACATCTTATGTTTAATTATTGTTTGGAACTCATCTTATGTTGAAAGAACTTCGTTCTTACCGTGGGTCCTATAACTCATTTCTACCCTCTGGTTTGCTTCTTTAAATTTTTGTCTTTTTTTTCATTCTCTTTATTTCATTTCTTTGTTTTATATTTTTATTCGATCTTTTATTTCATTTTACTATTTAATTCATTTTTAAAATTTTATTGTTTTTTTTTTATGTGTTTTTTAATTTCATTTCATTTTTTTTTGTTCACTTTTGACTTCAAAAATTTTTTTTCTTTAATTTTCTTTATTTTCATTTTTTTTTTTCATTTCACCTTGATTTTTCTTTTTTTTTCTTAAATTTCGTTTCCTTTATTTCTATTTTATTTCCTTTTTCATTTAAGATTTTTTTTTAAAGTCATTTTTCATTTCATTCCCTTTTTTTGATTCCAATTGTTCACTTTTCATATTATTCCGTCAATTCGTTTGACTTTTTCGATTATAATTATGAAGGACTTGGACCCATTTCAACTAAATTTAAAGAACAAACAGATTCTTAAACTATTGATGTAGTTATTGCTAACACATGAAAACTCAACATTAAAACGCACTTTGCACCTACAGAAAATCACTATCACAAAATTTTAACACTCAAATCAATGACACGTTGGACTCGAAAAGAATAAACCTTAAAACGAAATAAAGGTGCTTTCTACGTAGCACTCAAAGTTGCTTCTCCTTACAAACATGACTGTCAGATAGGAGAGGAATGTCTTAAGAAGTCTGTTGTAGCCGTTGTTCTTAATTGATGGCAGCTGGCGCCAACATGTCAGAGCCAAAAAAACTGTAAGCGGGCATATGAAATACATTTCACGTAAAATTTTATATATGTATGTATATATACATGTTGTAACGGGGTGTCCGTATTCACTTATGGCCCTGATAGCCACAAATCAGTACTAGGGATACTCTGACCGGGACTGTGTTTCTCGGGTAACCACGGAGACACACTCGCATAACAAGTGGACAACAAGTCTGCTTTTCCTCGTTCACGTCTGCTTGCTGAGGGGCCAGCTCAGCTCTGGCTCAGCTCAGGACGCTCGCGCATTAGTGTTTACGCAAAAGCCCGTGGAGGCAGCAGGATAAGGCCGATGCTTGGCTTACAGCTCCCTTTTGGACGCCAAGATTGCTATATAGAACCTGTAAAGAATGAGTAGCCGGAAGGGCTTCGTGAAAGGAAAGACTTACGCAAAGTAAAACAAACATTTAATGATCAAAAGAACGAAAACTATATTAATTGCACTAGGACAAAAGCATACGCGCGAGCGTGTGTGTGTGTATTTCGCTCGATCGCGTTGACGGCAAAGCCTGTACGGTCGAGGAAAGCTTTCCTTACGGGGCCAACGGCGTGCGATAATTTGACCGGGCAAAGAGAGAGATTACGCGGCTATTATGATTCTCGCGCACGCACTGCGCTTACCTGGCTTTTCGCAGCCTCTTGTTTACACTTGCTCAACTAGTAATTGGCCTCTCAGCAAGAATGCTCAACCTGGTGTTTAGCCAGTAAATCTTCTCGTCGTAGGTACGTAATGGCCAAGACCATACCTCGCTAATACTCATATCAAGACGCTTGTCTCTTCTTTCTCTCTCTCTTTCGCACGCATTATGACGCTCCCTTCCCCTCTCGCTCTCTCTCTGGCCTTTCTTCTTCGCGCAGACTACATAAGTGTTAATGGCGTTTAAGTATTAACCGCCCGTTATAATGTATAAATAAATAATTGAATAACTATTTGGTACTATTTTGCGATAAATTGCTTATAAAATGTGGAATAAGCTAACACAAAAACCATGAGAATGATATTTAACGATACACACACATATATATATATATATGTCAAAAAATTATTTAAACAATTCTGAAATCAGATCTTAGCATTATTAACTTATCAAAATTAGAAGAAGCAGCCTTAAAAACCATTAAATTGATGTGTTACTTGAAATATACATATTTAGTGATCCTACACAATTTATTTACAAGTAAAACAGGTATAAGTGTAATTATTTGAAAATTTTAACAGAATTTGCGTATTAAATTCGAAAGAAGCAACCACAAAAACCATTGATACCATATGTAACTTGATGTATTTATATAAAACAATCCTACGTCATTAATTACTTAATTCTTCAAATAAATAACAAAATTGTTCTATATTTTAACACAATCTAGTAGTTGAATTTAAAATAAGTGCCCTTGAAAACTATTTAAACGATATTTAATTTAGTATACATACATATATATATAAGGATCTTACATAATTTAGTAATTATCAATTTAATAAGTAATTATATTTATGTAGTAATGTGACATTCCATCATAATTTGTTCATCTCGTTGGCAATAAGCACCCGTAAAAATTATTGACGCATTTTGCAACTTTTTTCTATATGTTAATTTTAATAATTCATTCACGCATCGAATAATTCATTCATAACAGTAATAATGAGCACTATTTTCTTGCAAAAAAAAAGGTTAGGTTTGAACAAAGTTAGTCAGAATTTTATGCATTAAATGCATTAAATACTGGTATTTAGTACGTAATAACACGCCATATCAGATTTTGTCTGCATAACCATATTTATGACAGTTTAATATTTTTTTCTTAGATTATTATTTAGAAAAAATGTTTATTATTTTTTAGGTCAATTAAACAATTAAATAATTAAAAACGATGTTCTAAATAGCATACCTAATGGAGTCAATAAGAACTACAGTAGTCATAATACTGCGATAGCCCTGCTGTTAAAAGGCTTGGCTATCAAACAGCCATCAAGTACGCGACATAAAGAACTTCATTTACAAAAAAAAAAAAATTACCAAACGTAGTGGCTTCCTTACACTGTTATGTTATTGTTAACGACTTTTAACATTTTACTCTTACAACAAACCTACAATAGTCCTGCCCATTGCTACTTGATTAGAAAATACCTTTTTTGACTTAGGGGACATTACGAGGATTTGATCAAGCTGATTTTGCTGCGTACATTTATTAATTTAATCTTAAAATTAAATTTATATAATTGTTATGAAATAAAAGAAAAGCTATTGCTGTTTTAATAAAATGTACATTTATAGAGACTGTCTTTAAAATATTTGAGGTATGATTAGTTATATCTGAGAAGATCAGAGTTATAAAGATTCCAGGCAATGAATATTACTTCCCTTTGATGGTTTTGAAATGTTTTAACAGCAAGATTGGGAATCTTAAGTCCCACAGTTCAATTGTTGAAGTTTTATTCTTTTCTGAAGCAAGATATACATGTGTATCTATATATGAGGATGTCAGAGTACTGATTTCCATCTCACCTACATTTTAATAATGATGAAAATATATTATGTTTAAATTCTTTTTGATAATGCTTAAAAAGGCTGTTGAATTTTTTTGTTTTGGTTATTTAATTAAGTGATTTATGCAGGGAAACTAAATCATAAGTTTTTAATTAAAAACTTGTAGATATTACGTATTTCTTAGCGATCCTTAATTTAAGTCCTGTTGAATTCACAATACAAAGTTAAATAAAATTAAAAAGAGCATAAAAAAACACTTCCTGTTACCAAACACTATAAGGCTTATGACTATAATATGCAGATTATTTGTTAGATCTGCTTTAAACTGCTAGCACTTTTAGTAGCGTCTTTGCTTACCTCATTAATTGACATTTTAAGTAAGGCCAGACTTGTCAGATCGATGACAATAAAGAAAAAACGTCACGGCTTCTTTCTCATCAGCACTAGTACAAAACAGGAATGAGCACTAATGCAACGATTAGCTGACAAAATACACCATGTGCCGACGGCCAAGTATCCGAAATTCGAAACTATTTGCATGCAGGCAGTGACCGTTGTCCTAGCGGAAGATGCTACGGCACTATTGGCAGCAACTTCAGGCTCTAAAGTTAGCTTGGAAAAAAGTAGGCCTCCCACTTCTCTTATTCTGGTATGAAATTGGGGGGGGGGACACTTTTCTGCCCTGTAGAAATTTTCTATGCCATCGCTGTGGGAGCAAGGTAATGTGCAGCCGCAAGAACCTGAGTACCAATAGTAACAACAGCAGTGGCAAACATCGCAGAAGCTGAGACCGAGATCGTGAAGCTGGTAGAGGCCCAAGTCAACAATGTCGAAGAAGCGGTTGGCACATAAATAATTAAGACCATTTAAACGAGGACGATTATGTGAGTAGTTTCGATGCGGAATTGAAGGAAATATTAACATATTGAATACTCATTGGAAACATACTCAATCAACGTAGGTATTTTTATTCCCACGATAATTGCACCACTTTCGTACACAATACTGTTTCATAGAAGGTTTTTCTACACTGAAACTATAGTGTTTGCCATATAATTTTATAGAAATATAATTTCATACTTGAGTACCTGAGCACCTACTGCCCTCTAGTTTTTGGTAAAGATATGAATAAAGATTTAATAAGTTTTGGGACAGTAACAAAAGAAAATCAAATGGTATTAGTAAAAAATGGGTAAAAGATGTTTGATCAAAGTAAATAATTAATTGCGTTAGGTATCAAAAATAATAATATTTATTATATGACAAGTAAAATTCTGTACACCAAATCAAGTTTAATGACAAAAAATAAGTTAACAGTAAATAAAAAGTTACACAGAAGTTTAGGTCATGTTAATTTAAATTATTTGAAAACAATGTGTATTAAGCAAATGCTTGATGATTCATCGAGGAAGTTAGAAACTGATAATTTAGAATGTGGGGTTTGTTTAAAAAAGAAAATGCTTGACTTATTATTCAGCAATTACAGATGCAGGGCAAAAGATATTTGAAAATATGTACATACCGGCTCAAACGGACCTCATGGTGCTACTGGTTTAATTGGCGAGAAATATTTTTCAAGCGTTATTAACATTTACAGTCAAGTCGCTGGAAGTGTATTGTTTTTAATTAATAGATACAGTATATAGTTGTTTCATTGACTTTGTTAATTTAATTGTAAGTCAGACAGGAAAAAAAATAAAAAGACTAAGATATCACAATGGAAAGGAATATATCAACAAGGACATAAGCAATTTTGCAAGCATAAAAGGTATATTTATTGATCTATGTTTATTTATAGATATGAATTAAATGGAATGGCAAAAAAAGGTAACAGAGTTATCATAGATAGGTCTAAATGTTTATTTAACGAAGCAAGGGTTGATTATTGATTTTGGCCAGAAATAGGTAATATAACAATAGGTAAAACAGCTTATTGAGAAAAAAGAATTATCACTAATGCTGTTAAAAATGATAGAACACCTTTTGGAATTATGTTTGGGGAAAACCTAGTATGAAAAATTAAAATATTTGTCAAGCTCAAGTTTTTGTAAAAATACTAGAGGTAAAAAGAAATTTGATAAAAAAGCAAAATAGGGAGTTTTTTTAGAATACTAAAATGTTGGTTAAAGAGTTGTGATAAATAATAAAATAGTTATTCCAAGACACGTTGATATCATTGAAAATAGTTCAGATTGTATTGGATTGAAAAACGAAAATGACATAGTGAATATAAGTTTTGATAATAATAAAGTAAAGAAATTAAATCGCAATTTAAATACAAACAGGAATAATAAAAGTAAAAATTTTAATTCAGGACGGTGAACTAGGGAAAGAAAAAAGCCTAATAGGTTGTAACGTGGCAGAAAAATTGCTTCGCAGCTTTGTTTTTCTCGCCACAATCAACGCTCTGGCTCTGAAGCTAAATAATGGTACTGATGTAGATATATAACCTTTTTCGTGTAGGGCCAATAAGTCGAGGTAGTCCGAAGAGTTTATGGAAAATTTTGTTAGTGCTGCGGTGGCAACACGAATGGGAGAGGTTGGTGGATAAGGCAGGGATGGGGTAGTTGGGTCAAAAGAGAGTTAGTTAACCCACCAAAAGATAGGTGGGAAGACTGACACGAATAATGAGAAGTCAGTGGGTGTGAGACCACTGACTACGAATTGTAGGAGACAGAACGTGGAGAGACAGAGAAGAGAATAAGTAAATATTGTGTTCGAGAAAGATTGGATTTGATTTGATTCGAAAACTGAATTATTATGCCAAGGGCATCTTTCCCAAATGGTTATTTTGATGTACAGAGCATCACAAAAATACAACTTATACTCATATAGAAGAGTATTGTTACTCATAAAAGAAAATCTCATAAATTTTACTATACTGCTAAGCGCATATGACTGGCAAATAAATACATCAAGCAAATAATGAAGGTGATCACTTTACGAGTAAAGTGTAATTATGACGAGGAGGAAGGCTGTAGAAGTGAGATGTCTGTATATTTTAACGCGAGTTCACAACAGGGGATAAATAGACGACTCACACATTTGAAGCTCCTTATGTCCCTTTTTTTACTTTCCTAAAAGCTAACTAATAGGAGAAACTGCGTGAGTCGTCCCTTCCATCGAGAACGACTCGAGGCGTGGGGGGTCTTTAGAGTGAACTACACTTGAGGTTCCACGGAGCCTCGAGTAGTCTCTCGGACTTCAGGGCACCGGTAGTGGAACAATCATAAGGAAAATAAGGCCGAGTCAAAGAAAATCCTTTCTTTCGATGACATCTTGACCAGAGCATCTCGCTTCGTTTGTCTTTCTCCTCTGACTGGTAAACGTGGATTCGACTTCGTGTCTCTACCAGTCTATTGATTACCTTTTGGCCTTCTGCTTACGTTTCTTTTGTAGAGTCAAATTGTAATTCATCGCAGAAAGCTTATAATTTGAGTTATTGATTACTGCGAAATTTGCTCTCCTTCGAAATTGGCAACCTTTTGTTCTTGCGACGCGGTTTTTTTCCTG
Organism: Copidosoma floridanum; assembly: GCF_000648655.2. The sequence goes on from NW_019380565.1 coordinate 511,565, forward strand.
GTTGATAGTTTGATTGTTTTGCGTTTTGCTTACTTCTCTTATTCCTTTTGTTTAAATCAGCCAGAAACTGACATTGTGTTAATTTGAATTAACCACTTGTAAATAGAACATCTTCAATTAAACCTTTTAATTTGATATTTAAGAACTAGAACGATTGGCTGTTATTCATTTAAAACAACCTTAACCCAAGCTCAGTAAGTAATCTGATTTTTTCTTGTTTGTTTTTAATCTTCGAATCAACCTGGAAATTTTTATTAAGAAACATCCATTTTTTTTCTAACGGGTCTTTTTCGTATCGAGACTCGTTCCTACTCTCGTTAACTCACGCTATAGTTTTCGAGTTGAGCATTTTGTTGCGCAATTTACTTGTTTTTAACAGAAGGTGTCGCGTAACATCTCGTAGGTCAATTAACGAAGATATTAGTTAATAATGGTAAATAGATATGTTACATAAATGAATTTAATTAAACAGATCATTGGTACTCGCAGAATGGTATACGTTACATTAATTAAAATGCATAAACAACGCATATATAATAATACGCATACACAAATACACCACCGTATCACTGATCACCATCGTTCTATTTTGTGAGACGATGATTATAAAGCGCCGCATTAAAAAGCGCCAACGAATCAATGTGCCTGATAGCCAATGGTACCAAGTTCCAGAATCTCATTGCTTAGAGTGAAAAGGCTAAGGCATAGGATGACAGAGAAGTATTAGGGACACGAAAGGTTGTAATGTTGCAGTGGCGAGGGCGCTGAAGATTATCCATGTACAGCGGAAAATAGCTGGAAAGGTAAGCCAATGAAGTGAAGACGCCAAGAAAATACTCCCTCCTGAGTCTAGGACGCAACCACCCCAGCTTCTTATAATACTGTGCAAGTGAGGCGTCATGCCTCAGGCAGAAAGTATACCGAACCACCGTGCTACAAAAGCGATTAAGCTTCACCAACAAATACCCAGACAAACCCTGATAAATTAGACAAGCATAGTCAGAATGCGGGATAATGAGGCTTGTGGCGTGCACAATTCAAAATTGGTGTGATAAAAACCTACCCCTATATCTCACACGGTAAAGGACCTTATGGATCTCCGAGCAAATGGACGCGACGTGTATATTCCAAGCAAGTTTGCCTGAAAAATGCACCCCTAAATCCCTAACCGTACCAACAAAGGGAATAATTTGGCCATCTGCCACCAGAGGAGGCAGTGACTCCACATCAATTTGCATCAGATGTTGACACGTAGCAATTAGCAAGGCGCGCATTTTTCCATAACTAATGGACAAGACGGAAAGAATTGAGTTGATGACGATCAGAAACAAGATGGATACCAGAGATGATCACTGCGGTAAACCCGAGGTGCAGGTGAGAAAATCCGTCTGGCTACTGTCAAGCCCAATGACGGCCTGGGAGCTACCTGAAAAGTAAGAGTGAAACCACCTAAGTGGGTCCAGATTAAAATTAAGTCTGCCCATAGCTCTCAACAGTATCGAGTGGCTAATCGAGTCAAATGCCCGCTGAAAGTCAAACAAGACCAATATTGTCACTCTTTTACTTCCATTTCCAGGCGAACATGCTCAGTCAGCTTAAGGAGCACTGAGTGCGTACTATGGCCAGCGTGGAACCCGGACTGCATAGGTGAAAGAAGCCCACAACCTTCCAGATACCTTGTCACCTGACGCGCCACAAGCAGATCCTGGATCTTCGCAAACTGCGCCATGGTAGCCACCGCACGCACATCAGAGGGTTCAATGGGCCACGTAACCTTATACAGCGGGACAATAATAGACTGCCGCTAAAAAGATGGGTATGTGCCAGTGGCGAACGAATGATTAATTAGGCGCGAGAGAAAAGGTACTATCACGGGAAATGAACCACGAAAGTAAGAGAGGGACAGCCCGTTAAAACTGCACCTCGTCGAACGCATCTCACAGTGGTCCATCACCTGACACACCTCTGCGGGCAATACCGGGGACAACGAAAAATCCTCAGGATGGGCCAACGCACCCCTCAAGATATCCTCAAGCTCCCAAACAATACATGGCGGGTGCATGCAAGACATGGCAGAGAAGTGCTGAGCCAATGTTGAAGGCGACATCAAATGCAACGGCCAATGCGACATCCGACCAACAATACCAAATCTTCAAAGAATGCCCCAGCATCGGGACGGATCACGAGTACCCTCGATGGCCTTCCGCAAGTACGTATCACGTGCCATCCTTATGTCACGCTTCAAAGCCGACCTCATCTCTCTATACCACGTGTTATAAGTCTGATCGCCCACACGCCTTGCAGTTCTATACATTCGATCACGTGCCTTGCAGCGCTCGCACAGTTCACTGTTAAACCAAGAGTCTACGACGCGGTTGACGCTCAACCAAAGGCGCGTGAATATCAAGAGCTGCAATCAGGATTCCATGGAAACGATCAATCAGTTCATTCAAATTTACCCCTGGGCCAATGTCAATGGCAGAGAGCTTCGACGAGACATCTGTGTAAAAATTTGGGGCCGAGAAGCGCCCAAAGTCACGGACTCGCAGTAGGACTGGCACCAAGGGTACCGCAAGTGCATAGTCAATGCAGAGGAAGTCATGTCCATTGAGATAGGGAGCATTAGATTTAACCATTCGCAGCACCTTTTCCTCAGAATCAACAATAATAATATCAATTCATGTGTCAGAAGGAGGACGGTGATCCGTCGCGCCAGTAGGTAGAAGGTGTAACGAATTCTGAGATATCAGCTATCGCAGGTGGCCTGCGTAGTAGTTGTAACTAAGCATATCAGAATTCAAATCACCCGCAATTACTAGATCCAAGAAACGCCCAGAACTTGCCTGAATAACACTGAAAAAGTCAGAGAGGACATCACCCTCGGAACGTCTATACACTGACGCGAAAAGCATACGCCGCCCTCCACCAAGACGAAGATCCAGTAACAAATACTCAGTATCATTTAAGCGAGAAATTTGAGGGGCTACCTGCAGCTTAAAAGACAGGTCGTACCGCACATAACAAGCAACACCACCACCCTGCACATACTCGCGTCTCCTGCCTGTCGCCCTCAAACCCCTGTCATTCCGCACGAGCTTAAAATCCAGGATCTTGAATAGCGTTGAGCATTGATCTGGGGTTAGCCACGACTTTGAGATTGACAGAACGTCTACTTTAAATTGCTGCAAGAGAACACGCACTTTAGGCGAACGCTCATGCAAGGAGCTAACATTTAGATAAGCGGTACGGACTGACTCCTAGAGGCGCACTTTAATCAAACAATTACGAGGCGGAAGTCCTGTGAGATACTGCAGTTCACCCTCCAACGAGATGCAACGACGCGCCAACTGGTCGTCACGCTTCACATAAACATGTCTATCTCTTGCCCAAACATATTTATAATTGAGGCTCTTGGCTTTCACTTTCATTTTTTGCAAAAGAGAGTAAGTGGAACCCGGTAACATTAGGTAGATTTTAATTATGTTACTGCCCGTAAATTCAGGCTAAATGTCAGAGAACTGAATGTCGCCAAACGCTTTCTTTTTTCGCAAAATATAATTTCGTGCCGAAGCTGATTTCAGCTAAACCGCANAATTCAGGCTAAATGTCAGAGAACTGAATGTCGCCAAACGCTTTCTTTTTTCGCAAAATATAATTTCGTGCCGAAGCTGATTTCAGCTAAACCGCAAATGCACTGAATGAGCTTCTATTATTCTCATCAGACCCCAACACACGCTTTGGAGCCAAGGATCGAGCCTCAATAATATCTACTAAAAAACTTTGTAAGCTCAACGCTACCAAAATTTGCCCCATAACTTCTAAAAGATTATATGTTTGGTCTGAGGGTAGCCCTGTAATTCTCAATTCCTCAGCTGAAGCATCCGCATGATCCCTAAGGCCCTCCGAATGATCCAGCAGTGCCTCAGTAGCCGCATGTAACGCTTCCAACTGCTGAAAACGCTTCTCCTGGTCCACAATACGACTCTCTACCCGCCTTATGGACTGACGGACCTTACGGTTGGAGCTTTTAATTTCTCTGAAAAGAGAAGCAAACTGCTGCGAAGGAGTGAAAGATTCCCAGCCCTCAGGCAGATCATCATTCTCACCCCCTGTCCTGCCAACAGCTCCTCCCGACGAGCTAAACGCATCCGATTCCTCAAAGTCTAGGGAGTGATCTAGTCAACCATCACCCTCACGGGATCCTCCCTCCAAGACAGCGCCACCACGCAAATCCTGCATGTCCAACACACCCGGCCGAGAGGTACACGGTGCTTCTACACCTTTAATACGGTCAATGTTGAGGGCCCGAGAGTCAGCCAAGAGCTGTGTTAAAGCACGAAAAGGCACGGCTCTATCACGATGCGCTGAGTCCGAAAAGGAGCAAGCGCAATAGTTTTCGCCTCCCCTATTTAGTGGAATCCTAATTACACACGACTTATGATACGAGCGCGAACACACCTGGCAAGTCTTACCATGCTTGGTTATACCCCGCGAATACCCAAAACAAACAACGGGTTCATCAGGCATGTGTACGCTAGGCACGACAGGCGGACGAGGACAAGCGCTTACGCGGACGAACCGAGCCACAAAATGATAATAACGCTAAAACGATAATCGCGTAATAAGGCACAGTGACACGGTAAAAACAAGTAGGTGATACAAGGATACAATATTACAACGGATAACGGCAAATTACACACAAAAATACGACAATACAAGTAACAATACACCCATAATAAGCAATACCTTACGGTAAGCATATAACAATACGTAACAGTAGGCAGCAACAGTGCAACTGTAGAGCCCTTACATGGATCTGACGCGCTGTGGCCATCCCACACACCTTCGGCAGCAATGGTGAACAGCTACACTAACGACTGACGATAAGGCAGATCTTGGTTGTGGTAAACAATAATATCCCCACTGGACCTTCATCAATCGCAGAAGATGATTTATGCCCCCAGCAAATTAAAATTACCACAGCACTCACAGTTGTCGCAGAGCATCCGCATAACCTTATTCCCGAGGCGCTGGTCAGGAGCTGAAAGCACCAAACTTCCAGGTGAAAGCCGGCCACAACAGGATATGAAATCTGGCACGGTGCGTGGAGGTTAGGATGTCACAGCTACCAAACAGCACAGATACCAGGCCCCAGAAGGCAAAAGGCACAATTACGAAACAGTGCAAGCACACCTGGCTCCCGGATGAGGCTCGCCTAAGATCGAGAACTCCCACAGGTGGTATGAGCAAAGTATGGGGCCAGGAAAGTGCGGAGCACAGCTCAACACGTCTAGCAGACACTCATCATAGAAAGAGAGAGAGAGAGAGAGAGAGAAAGAGAAAAAAAAGATTTCCGAGGCCTCAACCACCCTGGACGATCAGCTGGGTAACGAACGGACGAGATGCCCTGTTCAACGACGCGTTCCAGGGACAAGGAATTCTGGTTGCCTGGACGAGAGTGCGAGAAAGAGAGAGAGAAGATAGCCGATGCCTCAACCAACCTAGACGAGCAGCTGGGTAACTGACGGATGAGCCGCCCTGTTCAACGACGCTGGGTAACTGGATGAGCGGTGAGACGCTGTACCGAGAGAGAGAGAGAGAGTGTTTAGAGTGTTTAGAAGTTTATTACACCTAGGGGAAGATCTCCATCTGGCCAAATTAAATTACAAGGTAAAGCAAATTATAACCTAAAACTTAAAGACTAAGGTTTACAGCAAATGTTCAATTAAGATTAAATAGTAATGGTAACACTGAAGCTAATTTACATAGTGCGAAAAAAAGCAGGCATAGGTAAGGCTGGGTGAATGATTTTGATAGCTTAGGAAGGTAATGAGGCTGATAAAAAGGACGAAAGAAGTGATGAGAGAAGTCTTTAGCGCGATGGAATGATTCGAATGGAGGGCAATGCAAGTTTAATTGTGATGGCTGGAGAAGGCAGGATGATCAGTTTGTAGTGGCGAGAGAAAGGCTGGTGAGTGCGTATTGTGTGGAAAGCAAGTGTATAATGAGAATGTTTATGGGATGAAAATGTTGCGTGACAGAGTTGGTGCGAAATAACAAATTGCTTGGAATGACGTTTGGTGAGGTTCAAGTGAGTGTTGAAATAATAATGGCCTGTAACAAAGCGGGTGAATAACGTAGGGCTCGAGACATCTGGTTGTGAGATGTATGAGTGCAGTGGAAGACTGACTACACCATCGGGCTGCCCGCACTATCAGAAGGCCCGACAGGCTGGGCCTGCAGGACTATGCACTCATGCTCCACGCGCTCGTTCCACTCGTTCTGGTCGCACCGCAGAAGGATGTCCTGTAGCATGGCTTTGAAGGTCTGGTAGGTGTAGTCATCAAGATTGATGGGTGCAAGTGAGTTTAAAAGGTCTGAGGCTTGAATGTAAAAGGCATCATCTCGTGCTCTGGTGCGGGAGGGTGGGACTATGAGAATGGGATGAGGGTGACGTAGGTTGTGTTGAGATGAGGCTATTTGAGATGCAGGGCGAAAACGATTTGCGAGGTATGCCGGGCATTGATGACGAATGATGTTGAAGGCCAGACACCCCAGATGATATTCCCATCTGTGTCGCGCCAAGAGCCAGCCCAACTGTAGTCTCCAAGGTGTGACGTGTGCAATTCTCGGTAACGAGCCCACAACAAAGCGGACACAAGCGTTAATAGCCCGTTGCATTTTTAGATTCCGAGTTGTGTTAAGGTTGAAGAATACAGACGAGGCATAGTCTAGATGGGGAAAGACGAGGGTCTCAACGAGCGACTTTCTGAGGCCACGTGACAGGGCGTGTCTATGAAATCTGAGCGATCGCAGTGTTTGATGCACTCTCTGATTGATCCTGTTTATTTGAGGAGTCCAGTGTAGTGTTAGAGTGAAAACGACCCCCAGATTCATAGCCCTCTCCACAACGGGGATCTGTACATGATGGATGTGGATGGGGATAAGAGATGATAGGTCGAGACAAGTGATGTAGGCAAGGCTGCCCAGAATCATGGCCCTAGATCTTAATGTATTGAGTTGAAGGCCGTTTTGGTGGGCCCAAGATGCCACCGACTCAAGATCACGATTCAGGCGAGCAATGCCCTGATTAATGGAGGCGAATGGACAGTGGAGATAAATTTGGGTGTCATCGGCATAGATCATGTGGTTTGTGTGGGATAGGGAGGCCGGGAGGTCATTTATGTAAAGTGAAAAAAGGAGAGGGCCAAGGACACGCTGCCCTGAGGTACGCCCGTAGGAGCAGAGCACCAGCCAGAGACAGCGTCCCCCTCCCCCCCCCATGGCCTGGTGACGGTTAAGAAGGTAACTATGGATTAGTGTTAAAGCGCTGTTGAAGAGGTTGTAACTTTTAAGTTTATTTGAAAGCTTCAGGTGGGGAACGGTGTCGAAGGCTTTTGAGAAATCAAGTAGGACCAAGATCGTGATCTCCTGACAATTTATCGCCTCTCTTATATCCTCAGTCACGCCAAGGAGGGCGGACTGAGTACTATGTCCCCTTCTGAAGCCGGACTGACGAGGGTTTAGTGCGCTTGTTTCCGAGATATGGTCAGAAAGCTTTCGAAATAAGATACGTTCGAAGGCCTTGGAGATTTCACAGAGGGAAGCTATGGGGCGGGTGTCGGAGGGTGAGATAAGTTGACGCGTCTTAGCCAGAGGGAGAAGGAGGGCTCTCTTCCACAGAGAGGGAAAATGCGAGAGCAGGATGAGACTATTGAATAAAAGGGTAAGAAATGGTAGGATAACTATGAGGGAGAGACGTAGCATTTCATTAGATAGACCATCATGACCTATTGCCTTTGACGACGATTAGGTCATTGATTGATGAATTTCTTCTGGCGATGTGGGCTTGAAACTAAAAGGGGGTGCAACGGGTTCTGATGACGGGGCGTCGACAAGCAGATCATGTCCATCATTTTGGGTGAGCGGTGTTGTTGAAGCTGTTCCCGAAGTGTATGAGGAGATGAGTGTGTCTGGGGGAAAGATCTAGGTAGGCGTAGGTAGGATAGGGCTAGTAAAGTCGAGTTTACGAAGGGCGGACCATTTCTCTTTCAGATTTGAAGATGAGTTGATGAGATGGGCGAAGTAAGAGTTTTTGGCTGTGGAGAAGGGGTTTGAGATCCCGCTGCAGAGACGGCGATAAATCTCTATTTCGGACGGCAGCCGCGTGCGCCGGGCGTTACGGTAGGCGCGATCTCCTGCCCACATCATGGCTCTTATCTGCGGAGTAACCCATGGTTATCTCCATGACGAGAGGGTGATCCTCCTAATTGGTGCAAGACCGTCAAACGCTCCAGGTACTGCCACTGAAAAGCACTTCGTGATGTCATCCAGCGAGTCAGGACTTAGGAAGCTTGTGAGTGTGGTCAGAAATGGTATGAAGGCGGTGATAAGAGATAAGACTGCTTCGGTATTGATATGTTTGAGGTTACGCACTGAAATGAACGCTGAGAGAGAGAGAGAGAGAGAGCGAGAGATAAAGAGAGAGAGAGAGAGAGAGAGAGAGAGTATAAGAGAAAGGGAGAAACTCCAACCAACCCATCATCCGGGTATAGTCATATTCCATGCGGATAACGCCCTGAGTCGGAGGACAGTACGGAGCTCATCCAGAGTAGTAAGTTGGATATAGCGTTATTCTTAGATGGGACTCGTATTCCGACTGCTGAATGAATAACGTGTGCAGGTAGCAGCGTGGAAGCCAGTAAAGATGACGAGAAAAGCAAAAGCGAGTGCCGAGAGATAAAGAGCAAGGAAAGTGATTGTGGGTGTGACGATCAGGCTTTCGTTGTAACGTGGGGACCGAAGCGTCGGGTAGAGTAGTTAAAGAAGGTAAAGGGACCGAGAGATGAGGTATGACTGTAAGAATAAAGTTGAAAGTAATAACGCAAGTATTTGAGGAAAGGTAGAGTTCAGGACAAGTAGACAATGAAAAAGGACAAGTTTTACGGGTGCAGGCGTCGGGTAAATCGTAAAAGAATGTTGAGCCCCGTATCAAGGAGAGTATTTCAGACCTTACTAGCAGTGACAGAGATCAGGTGAGGTGGGTTAATAGCTTAAGCCTAGGGTGTGCTTGTGCAACCAACCACGTTGGAAAAAAGCCGTGGTAGGCGCATCTGGCCCTGACCAAGAGTCGCGTGGATAAGAGAGAGAATGTAAGGGTGTGTGTGTGAGTGTCCGTAAGCGGACATTGTGTCTCTCTCAGCGCACCACTGGTGTCGTGGTTGCGATCGAGGGACTACACCATTGTAATAAGTACCAAAAAAGGTGTTTTTCTTAAAAATAATAGATAAATGATGTCAAGTCAAAGTCACCTTATGTTGTTCATTTAACCTAGGTGCTAATCCCCTTTTCAGATAAATTCAGTAAAGGAAGAGTAGAAAAAGCGAGTCATTGAGTAGAGACGTACGAGAGTGAATTATTACGAAACTTTTTCCCCAAGAGTAAGTCACCTTGGAAAAAAAAATACTTGTTATAAGGTACAGAGCTGGAAATGTGTTGAGAGTAATATTATTTTTCTAAATGATACTAATCCTAAAACTCCTGCTTTTTATAATGACGCGATGAATGTAATGAATCGGCAAATTGAGAAAAGTCGATGGATAGAAAAATAGATTGTTTAAATAAAAGTAAAACTTAAATTTATGTAAACAAACCAGATAATATTAAACCTTTAGGTTTAAAATGAGTTTATACTAAAAAAACTAACAACGCTTTGAAAGCTAGGTAAGGAGTTAGAGGATACCAGCAAAATAATTCAATTGATGATTTCTACTCACCAGTTGCAAGAATGTTACGGTAATGACGGTACACTAAAATGATTAATAATTTTTTTTTCTCCGCTTATTCCTTAAGAATTTTCCATGTTGTTTCAAAAGTATTTCGAGCAAGGACCAAAGTTCATCCGAAAAAAGGTAAATTACCTGCAAGTTATTTGCATCTGCAGCACAACGATAATTAATTTACATGCACGCTTGTCAATGCTGACCGCAAATAAGAAATAAACAAAAAATTTTTAGGTGTATAAAAATGAAATAATCGTAGATAAAAAAGTGTGTTGACATGATGTTAAATATTTAATTATCGTGGATCAATTAAGCAAAAATAATAGTAAATTCCAGAACTGTCACACATTGCTAGAAATAACCTGTACAGACGACACCATTAGCAAGCAACTACATTACATATTAACTACAATAAAGCCAGTGAAGCAACCTTATTAACTTCCAAAAAATTATCTGATTTTACTATACATGCTTGCAGGCTCATAATTTACTTAATAACCCTTTTTTAACGCATAATTTCTTTGATAAACATACCACAATAGTATAATTTGTGAAGTAGTTAAATTTTATCACTTTTCAAAATTTAAAGGAAAATGGGAAAGTCAATCCTTCCCCTTTTTCTGACTTAGAGATGTCTAGCGAGGGAGAAAGAGTCTGCACTCCTATCTCCAACGCAGGTAATGGAATGTGCGATTGTCCAGGGCACCACGAGCCAACTCTCTTCTCAATAACTAGCAGCAAAAAACATGTTGACTAAAATACTATTAAAATTCTGTTTTTTGCATTTTTTTGGTAACTTTACTTTTTTGCAACATAATTAGTGCAACACTATATGCAGTCGAACTACTCGTTAGCTTAATTCTGTTAAATCGCGACAGGCGAAGTACTGTTATTTTTGTAATTATCTTTACTATTACAATAATTTTTATTATTATTGTCATAATTATCATTAATACGATTATTATTATTATTATTGTTATAACCATTATAACTACTACCACTAATATTAGAGTTATGAGTTATTATGGTAACGGCCAACGTCACTGCTGTTTTAGTATTAGTATAAAATAATATATCGTAGCACTTTGATCGCTTACTCACACGAGCATTAATCTAATTGTTAAGGCATTTTTAATGCTCTTTTTGTAATGAGATTATTAAAGTTAACGAACGGTGGTAAGCAATATTAAATTTCAATAGCATTTAATCGAAACGTTAATATTAAGTTGTATTGAAATTTTGTAAGATTTGGATGTAAGGGTAAAAGGGAGGGCTCTAGTCAGTTAATCATCTCTTTTTCTCTTAATGCACGAAGAAGAAGGATCTAGATACGGTAATTGCCAGTTTTTATGTGGCTTAACTGGAGCACTTTTAGCCAATTAAATTATATTTTTTTAAATATTTTTTTCTTTCAAGTTTTATTGCGTTGTTCTTAAATCACTGCATTATTAAGGTCTGTGACTTCTATAAAAAGGCTCAGGGACTCCGAAACTGGCACTCTCTTGATTTTTAACCCACAAACGGTAGACTGAGTAGTTAGAGTCCACCTCTGCTACCTCCCAGTCTACCACGAAGTGAGGACACAATTTTTGTTGTACCCTCAAACAGTCGACTGGATAGCTAGAGTCCGCCTCTGTTACTTGGTCTTTCACGAGCGGAGTTTTAATTTTGGACATGGACACTGCACCAGTTCGCCGCGTGCATAAATTTTTCAGTTTCGAATAAAATTAAGTCTTCAAAGTTCCTCACAGTTTTAGTTTTCTTTTCACCATTTTATTCCGGCGCGGTCATAAATTCTAACGCGTACATAACTACTCGCTACAGTATAGGTACCCGAGGATCACCGGGAAATAATAAACTCTAATGCACACACTAATACTCACTATGGTAGTGGTACCTGCGGATCATCGAGAAATATCAAACTCTAACGCGCACACCATTACTCGCTATGATAGTGGTACTATTGGAACACTGAGAAATAATTGAATTAACGTGCACACTATCACTCGCAACGGTATTGGTATCATCAGACCTACGACAATTAAATAACCAATTGCATCACTGTGAAAACCTAGAATAAACACCAATACTCGTGAAAGTATTTGTAGATTCTAGACTCGTTGCGAACTTAAATACAGTTGGCCCCTTTAACGTGATCTTGGAAAACGACACTTTTAATCGTAATGGTACGGGTTGTTTCTAGATGGCGAACAAGACACTTTTCGATACGCCACTCTGGATAAAATTAACAAACCTTAAGATTACCTCGATTGAGTGAATTGAGATACTGCCCAATAAATGATTCGATTTAATACAACTTAATTTTCTGTAAACAGTCGTACCACCGTTGCAAATACCCCGTATTGTTTTAATTAACTATTCTCTAGCCCCACGTCTAACCTACGGGCCCAGTACAAGTCCATAGTTGTTATGCACAAGCTTAGCCTTGAATAAATTGTCGTGGCTACGTAGCACTATCTTTAAAAGTAGAATTTCTGTCATATATAGACTAAATAAAACCTCTGTTATCTAATTCTCTCTAACGGAGAAAACTTTTTTTAACAACAGTATAAAAATAAGGTCATAAATAAACACTGTTTCTATCTTGGGTGTTTTTTTACCATTTGGATATTTTCTGCACCCTTAGTGGGAAAAAAAGAGCTCGTACCTGGTGTGCATTTAAGCAGAGCAAGCAAAAGTGGTTAGTACCTTGGGCCTTTCTTCGCAGATCTCTCGGGTCTGGCGCTTGCATCGAAGACATGCGCCAGTAGGTATAAAAACCACTATTTTTACTTCAAATTGGCATAAATAACATGTAATCAGGACTGGTGGTTCCTGCTGGCCCCTGGGTTAATCTGTACACTATACATTTCTTATAAGTGCCATTTGCTTAACAATATTTTAGAAAATATTGAGTTCTAAAAACTAAATATGTCTAAAAAAAATTTCAACGTTATTAGAAAAGGATATTTGTAAAAACCTTGTTATCAAATACATAGATATAACAAATAAGAACAGAGTTAATGCTGCGGTAGAGGGTAAAGAGAAGGCCTGGCAAAATTTACTGCGAGAATGTAACAGATGTGTGCAAAGTAATTGAAAAGAAAATATTGTTTGTAAATACAGATATTAGTTTTATGTTTGTTGGTGCATACAACTGAGAATAATCTTAAATATAAAGATGTGAGAAACACCAAAACACTAGCCACGTTGCTAAAAATATTTTACTCTTTTTTATGGCTTCTATGTATGAACGTAACCAAGATGGTTGGAGTATTTAAACTGTATGATAATGATAGAGATTATTTATTGTTTTTTTTACATCTACATGTTTAACACACACTAAGAGAGGTACGGACTTTTATGCATTGCCGTTGAATTACACACATATACACACACTCTCTCTGTCCTACACATGTGTATGTATATCTACAAAAAGTATCTAGTTTCCTTACCCAATATTCAAATAAATTTTCTTGTGGCACACCCTAAAGTTGGGATTTGTGCAGTTTGCAATGTCATGTATGATGAAACTAGTGGGCAGTGGGTGCTTGGGTACCCAAGTAAGAAGTTATACTTCTATAACTTTTTATTGCTAATAATATGATTATAAATATAAATATACCTTTTATGAAGTGATATTGTGTACAAAAGTAGCGCAAATGTCGTTGGAATAAGTATACTTGTTGTCATTATTATCTTGTCTGTTACGTGAGGATAAAAAAAAGCGAGGAAAGAGAAAAGAGCCTGAAGACGTTTACCAGCAGCTTAAAAGATCACAACATAAAATAGAGAATCACATAATGTTTATCAATGCATGTATGTAGGAACGTATATATACACTTTTATAAGCTGTGTCTCAAGACATTTATATTTCATTTTATAAACGAGTNAAGCTTAAAAAGTATAATAAAAATACTATAAGAAATACCCGAAAAAAATACAATCTCGTTTAATTGTACCCTTTTTCACATGTAAAATTTTGAAAAAACAAAACGTAATAAGTAGGTGAACAGTGGCGGTTGTAGTTCACTTCCCCTCTTTGCCCCCAACATGCGGCAACCATACCCAAGCAGCCTGACCGAGTACCCCTGAACTGTTGCTGCTGTTACTGGATGGATCACCGCATGCGCTGCTTGAGTTTGCGAAATCTTGCTCTCTTTCCGTAGAGCACCCCGACCTGTGGAAAGTATACTCAAGCTGAAAATATTAAACATAGGGCCTTCTCGAGATGAGCTTGAATATGTGACAACTTCTGCAGTTTGTGCACGCAATAAATATATACATTTTTATGTAAGCGAGTGCGTTGCATGATATTGTAGGATGCGCAGCAGTGAGAAAATAATTATTAAGATTTTTGTTTTATTTTGAGTAATAAGTTTATTTTTTATTTAAACAAACCAGTGAGCAGTGGGTGCTTGAGTACCAAAGTGAAAAGTTATACTTCTATAACATTATATGGCAAATCATATAATTATCAATATAAGTATACCTTGCATGAAAAGACATTATTTATAAAGGTGGTGCAATTATCGTTGGAATGAGTATACCTACGTGAGTTAGGTGTGGTTTTAATGAATATTTTAATATTTAATCACTTAACAATTATAAACAATATATTATAGCATAATACAATGCAAACAACATGTTATAGGCTGGCCAGTATAAGACTATATGCAGTTTCTTAATTAGATTTATAACATGTATATAAAGTTCTCATTTTTTTGTTTGCTAAAAGATTACCATTAGATAACCATAATTCATTTTCAAATAGATCTATAGTTTTTTGTTTTTTTTTTGTTTTTTTGTTTCTTTCACTAACACAAAAAAAGGGGCCAAGTACGCGTAAAAGCGTATATGTAAGCTCATCGTTATGAAAAAAACAATTTCTAGCGTTGCAGCATATATTTGCGATCCACCCACCTCTCTGAATTTTGTTCTTAATTACAAAGAAAAAAATGTGAAAAAAGAAAAAGCAATAAAATGGTACATAACGTAACTAGGTCACAAAGTACGAACATGAGCGCCCGAAAAGCGCGCTTGTGGTAGGTTAGTGCCTGAGTTGCGTAGGTTTTTTTTTCTGAGGGTGCAAAGTGCAATTTTGTGCCCGTGGACATACTTTTCCCCCAGTAAGTCACTTTGGGCCTTATAGGGGAGAAAAGTACTTTGAGCCCGGAAGGCGCAAAAAACTTTGCTTGCCGTGAGCTCAAAGTGATAACAAGGGTACAAAGTGTGACCTGAGGGCATAAAGCAGCAGGTACACTTTGGGTTCATGGTAAGAAGATTAATTATTGTATTTATACAGTTGGAAATGTTTTTTTTTTATTTATAAAAGTTCTGAAAAAGAGTGAAAGAATTTTATAAACAACAGTTCATTTATTTTAAAAGTAACAACTTAATGATAAATCAAGAAATGTTCCAAATTCTTAAAAAAAACATGTAAAAAAAAAATTGTTTTTTTTAAATAACTTGTTTATTTCATGTAAAATGCAACCAAATGAATAGATCCACAATAAATGAAAATTTACACTGAAATAAGTTACGAACTGTACGATAAAATGATGTTACTAGTTTTCCTACGTTGGGCTCGCTTATAGCAGAGCGAGTAAAGGGTTTACTTAGTGTGCACGAGGATGGGGATTCAAATCTCTCTGAAAACGGTTTTTTTTTCTTTTTTTTTTTTTTTTTTTTTTTATTGGTTCAAGCAAAAAATAGTTGTTAAGCTCAAAACATGCGTTGTGGTGCGGTGGGATGATGTTGTGTGGTGGGATGATAATGTTGGATGGTGTAGGGGGACCGAAAGTTCGTCAAGAGGGGCAGGGCGAAGAGGGAGAATAAGCAAAATCTACTTCTAATCCACTTTTTCTCATGGTCACGAATCTGAAATCATTATTTACACCGTAGGGCAGAACGCACCTATTGAAGTATAACTTCAAAAATGTACATTTACAAAATGATTTTGTTAAAAATATATTCTTAAAATACAATACATTTCCACAGCTCTTTATTATATTCGTCATTGTCCTCGTCAACAACATGAATCCATCCCATATTAAAGTAAAACTTTTCGTTTCGTTTGACATTGTGAAGAGCACACATGGATCTGTAGGCACCGTTATAATGA
This sequence comes from Copidosoma floridanum, assembly GCF_000648655.2. The sequence goes on from NW_019380565.1 coordinate 527,471, forward strand.
GCACAAGTAGTAATTAATCTTCGAAGTTCAAACGATGGATAGTCTATCATGTCAGTGACTTTAAAGCCTAATCTTTCAAGCCATTTTTGTTTTTTTGTTTCATATCTCCAACAACAAGTATCTTCTTAGCATTTTCAAGATTCTCCTGTAAAATATTTCCTATTTCTGTGTACTTAATTTTCCCCGAGTCCCAGCTTAGTCCATGATAGTAGAGTTCAAGGTATACATTTTTATGTTTACACTTTGGTAGTAATTTTCGTCATTTGAAGGGTGCTTTAAAAAGAAAATACTTGTGCTTTTGCATTGGTGGCACTAAGCAACATAGCCAATTCCTTGATCACATAATCATTACCCAGTTTTTAAAAACCTTGCATGTCCACAAAATACTTCATTTTCTTCGCTATTATGATATTTAGTTTTATTTTTTCATCTTTTCATAACCATCATTTCTAGGACAAGATCCTTTGTTAGTTGAATACTTATCAACGAAGTTTTTCAGCAAAAATTTCTTATTTTTATCATCAGTGTCCTTAGTTGAAAGTTTTTGATACCTAACATTAGTAGTAAAATTGCTTGTACTCGGTTTATGAGACATATTGATAAAAGTCTTATCAAACAAATTGATTTTTCAAACAATTACACAGTCTTTATCTTTCCACGGATTTTTTTTTTAACCTTCACATCTTTTTTCTCGTTTCTCTTCATGAATTCTCCCCACTCTTCTTGTCGTCGTTTATTTTCTGTTTCTTCTTTACTTTAACTGTTACTCTGGCCTTTGCCTATAATGGCTGAGAATAAACTATTGCTCGCAGTACCCATGAATATACTTTTATAGCTTTACATATGTTTCTTGATATCCCCACTCATTGGACTATACTGAACAATGCGGTCATCCAAAATTAGGCAACAAGCTGATGTTTGGGCAGGAAAATTGTTATGCGACTCAAATTCTAGCCTCACATCTACTGGAGCATTTTTCAATGACTCGTTTTGTTTTGAACAATCGAGAACGATTAAAGGTATTCGGTAGAGAAAGTGATGTTTGCCTAATAAAGGTGTACAATCTTTGCCGTAATATAAATTTTGAAAATTAGCATTCATATTATATAGCAATGCATACTGGTTACGCGTTATATCAAGATTAAGATCACCATAAGGATAATATTGTGAATTTAAATAGAGTTTCACATTTCTTACATTGCAATGATCAAACATGCTAGCACTTACATCTTTCTGATTTTTTCGGTTTGTTTGAGAGGCTGAAGTAACATAACGTGGCTTTTCCAACTGATTAAATGTTTTAACTGCTTAAATATGTTTTGATGTGCTATGTAAGACAGGATACTTATATGATTCTTAAGCTCGAAAACTTATAGATACAGACTTATCTTTTTGCAGATAATTTAATAAACGAATTTTATGAGAATCTGATATTACCACATAGGGCATAAGCCACTCAAGCCACAACTATCTTACGATAGTCTTCAGCAAAACCTAAAATCATATTCAGTGGAAGTATAATATTAAAGTAGTCATTATAATTAGTAAGACTATCATATTTTTTTCTAACGCCAAGCCAACCAGCATTTATCATAGATTTTTTTTTATCAGGACAAAGCGATAGCCAATTCCTTATAAGGGTTGTGAGACCAACATTCTTGCTCTTGTCTATCTCTATAGTACTTATCTCATATCATGTTTTTTCAAATAAGTGACAGACAACTTTTTATAAACTGTATGTTTTAATAAGTTAGTTTTTGACGCTTTAATCGTTTTCTTGGATGTCTCGATGCTTTGGTAGATTTTTTTCTCTGACGTCTCAACGGTTTGAAAGCTCGTTGTCGACTGAGTGCTGGAGCGCATATTGAGTCACCTATATGACTTGTCTGACTATAAAAGATACCCATTATAAAGAGGGTTTTATGTGCAATTTTATAGTTATGACTTCTGCACGAAAATTTACTAAATCACCATCCTGATCTACAATGCGTAGTTGTATATGATCAATGATGCATCCAATGATCGGTAAACAAATTATTTGTAAAGGAACGTCAATAATATTATATCTGGGTGGTACAGCGGAAAAAAATTTATAAATCGTGTGTACTTTGTCACTGTTTATGTAAGCTCCACTTGTGATGTTACATTACACTCTTAATGCATTCATTTTTTGAATAGCTACGGGTAAGTCTGAAATATGAGTGGTATTATTTTTTAGAATTTTTTGAGTGAAACCTAATAGACGGCCTATAGAATCCTTAGGTCTAAAATTAATAGTATGACTGCACTTGATAACACTTCAAAGCGTCTTGTTGTTTGGATGAATATCGAGAGTTGTGTTGCAAGGTTATAATACCTCAATCAAAAATGACCTAACATCTTTAATCTTATAACTGTCTATTGGTAATACAATAACTTGATTGCCGACATAAAATTTATTACAATTTTCATCAATATTTGGGATTAAGTTAAATAACAAAATTTCTACTAAGCCAAGAACGTAGTTGTGTTTTGGTGATAATTCAATTGGTGGAAAATACTGTGCTTCTAAAACAGAAGAAGTACCAAAAAGGCTAAGTGTTAATGTTTCTTCCATGGTTGTTGGAGTGTAACTAAGCGATTTCTCCCCATGTCAAATAGTTGTATTTGTTTTACAAGAAATTTTAAGCATAAATGCCCACTGTTGTTAAATTCTTGAAATCGCTTATGGTTATATTCCACCTTACTAACTTTAAGATACAACATTAAGTTAGTAGGTGGCTGCAGATCACCAAAACTGTCAAAATACAAAACATTATCACCAGGTTTTCAATAAGCCACCCAGTGAGTTCCAGGTCCATTCTTATCATCAAGATTGACTATAGCTGTTTCGCAAAACGATGGACCGTCAGCAGGTAAATTCATTTCTTTGAACTCTTTTTCAGCTACTTTTATTTCTTTAAACTTTTTTTGAGTTTTTTTTTTTTTTTTTAATCTTTTTCCAGCATAAGACTTTGGAAAGATTCCTAATCCAATTTTAAGTGGTTTGAGATAAAGACTTTTTTCAAGGGTGATTGCTTCCATGGTTCGATTATGTCTCTGACTTTCTGCTAGCTGCTTTTTGGCTGACTTAGCAGCATTTATGCTCTTCATAATTCCAGCTATTCTATTGGATATAGCACTGGTTGCACTCAAATCAGCAAACAAGGGAATCAAAGGAACAGCTCCACCAATCTGAATAGGAAGGCGTAAGATGCTCGGAATTGTAACATACTTTTTACTTACCGATTCTTCAACTGCACTACGAGCACCTTTTAAAGCACTACAAACGATATCTTAAGCACTTTTGCTTCAACTACTTATGTCTTGCGAGGCAGCCTTAATAACTGCATTCAAAGCACTACATTGATTTTCTTTGACCTATCTATCCTTCTTATTTTTTTTTTTAATACTCTGTTTTTTCCCTTGCTCCAACCCTACATCAAATTTACTTTTAACCTTCTTAGCATCAGTCACTAGGTCAGCTGCTGCTCCTTTACCAATACTTGAATCTAAAGCTTTAACTCTTTGCCAAGCCTTCTCAGCTAAAATGTAATCTGCTTCGTGTCTGGCTTTTAAACCATGTCAATTTTTTGAATACGCTATGTTATGCTCTTTGCACGCTGCGTCCAGTGAATTTACCCCTGGATTGCCTCTAGCAAGACGCTTAGCGAGCTTAGTACCTGGACCGCAGAACTGATGGCCTGGCAAATGAAGCTCTACTGGTGAATGGTTTATGATTTTATTTACAAGAAATGATTAGTCTTCAGAGGTTGGATTATGACTAAGCGTTCGAGAAAATGAATAATGTATTTATAGAAGACAAATTCGTTGACAAATAAAGAGCTCAAACTATATAAGCGTTGTACTATTTCATTAAAAGATTAGTTTGAATTGTTTATTCATACTGTATAGACATGGAGTTTATAGAGCAATCCATAAAATTACAAGTTCCTGATTTTAACGCTATTGTAAAACAAGAAAAGCGTTAAAATCGACATGGCGAACAACTCTCTGACAGTATTCGCACAGTATTTTGCGGTCCATCTAATTGTGGTAAAACTAATAGCTTATTGGCTCTAATCGTGCATCCCAATGGAGTTAAGTTTGAAAATGTGTACGTGTATTCAAAATCGCTACATCAACCAACGTACAAGTTTAAAAAAAAACTGTTGAAGCCTATAGAGGGTGTGAATTACTTACTTTTTAGCGAACGCGAAACTGTTGTCTCATCAGATGATGCTGTACCAAATTCTATAATGATTTTTGATGATATAGCTTGTGAAAAATAAGATAATGTAAAAGTTTTTCTTTGCATAGGTAGACACAAAAATGTAGACTGCCTCTATCTTTGTCAGTCATATGCTTAAGTCCCAAAGCATCTCGTAAGAGATAATGTTAACTTTTTAATTTTATTTCGTCAAGATGAAGTTATATGAAGCATGTGTATGATGATCATCTAAACTAAGACATGCCATACATTCAATTAAAGAAGTTTTGGTCCAACTGCTGAAATGATGATGAACATGGATTCGTTGCTATAAACAAGGATAGGCAAATAAATAATGGTCACTATAGAAAAGGCTTTGACAATTTTGCTGTACATTTAAGACATATCTAGCACAATCATTACAGTCTGTTACAAACATTGGAGCATCATCATGTATCAACAAGAGAAAGACGTTCAACATCAGTTAGTGAATGCGCGAGAGGCCGTTGAAGAAAAGTATAGACTGTTGAAGTTTGGAAAAAATGAAGCTGAAAAAGTGCTAAGAGAAACTTTCAAAAATGGAAATTGCTGCCTAAACAAAAAAAATAATAGTTATAAATCTGTTACGTGCAATTATTTTTATAGTAAAAACGATGAAGAAAAAAATTAAGTTAATAAAGTGAATCAACAAAAAAACAGAGAAAAATTCAGTGAAAGTGATTTAACATTTGAGTCTGCTACTAGTAAAAGTGATGATGATGATGGTGATGATGATGATGATGATGATGATGATGATGGTGACGATGGTGATGATGATGATGATGATGATGATGATGATGATGATGATGATGATAATGATGATGATGATGATGATGATGATGATGATGATGATACCGATTCAAATGGTACTATTCAAGACCAATCTTGTAATTCTGTTCAAGTCAGTAAACACTCATCAAATAATTTTTATTTACAAATACTTGATCAGAATCAGAAAGATTTAATAAATTTAAAGTATGTAGTACGAAAAGAAAATGAGGTATACAAGCTTGGCGATTCGCGAATAGACTTTGAAAATAATTATATCAAAATAGATGATTTAAAGTATCCAATGACTCTGGGATTAATGAAGCTGCTTATCAAAAAGCATCCCAATGAATCTCTGGTGACACAGGAGGATTTAGAAAAATACTACATACTATTAAGAATTTCAAATGTTTACAAAAAAGGGCTTAAAAAAAATTGGAGCTATACAAACCCATAATAGTAATAAGTTTAATAAAATTATTGCTTCAATGTTCAATCACATGGTTGGAAAAAAGGTGGATTGTTGCTACCTCCTTACAAAACTGCTCAAATAACACAACAAGTAGATTACCTATACTGGGATAAAATTAATGAGTTAGTAGATCGCTTACGCTTATTTATAGCTGAAAAGTTGGCAGGAAATACAAGCCATGACAATAAAATTATGTCAATTATCGAAGAGCTTTGCGAGGGAGGATATATATTGATACATGCAATTATTGCTTCAGTATCAAAATGAGTGTTGATGTATTTGGTTGAAAATTAGGTAGGATTGGAGGCTGTAGCTGAAGTCCTCCTGGTATCGGATATAAACTTACAGCAGATGGAAAGTATGACTTAAATAATAAAAGACTGTGCAATGTTGGAACACCAAAACAGCCTCAAGATGCAGTAAATTATGCTTATTTTATTGAAGTTATTAAAAACCTTGAAAAAAAATAAAAAGCTTTTGAATTTTTATGTACAACTTGCAGAAAAAATTTCCATTTGTTCAAGCTGATTCAAAAAACTTAAACCTAGACAATTAATACATGGAGAAAACCGTTGAGGAACTTTCTAAGATAGCCAAGCGTAACTATCCTTGCCAAAAATTCAACATACGTGGCTTAGACGAGACTTGACAAGCAGATCTTGCAGAGATGCAACCTTACACTGACGAAAACAAAGGTTATCGGTATATGCTTACTGTAATACATATTTTCTCCAAGTACGCATGGGCTGTACTTGTCAAGAAAAAAACTGGTGAAGTTACTGCAGCAATTCATTCAACACTTAAGAAAGGACAAGTGCCCGTGAACATGCAAACTGATCGTGGCAAAAATTCTATAATGCAAATTTTTCAAAATCTCATGAAGAAATATGAAATAAATTTATACTTAACGCACAGCAATCTCAAAGTGTCTATATGCGAGCGATTTAATCGTATTTTGAAACATTTGATGTGGAAAAAACTTAGTTTGCAAGGCAATTATAAATGGTTGAATTTGTTACAAACGTAAATTAAATTTTATAACAATGAAAAACACCGAACAATTGGTTTGAAACCATAAGATGTTGTATTGAAAATGAAGTTCAAATTTTAGACAAGATTAAAAGAAAATGTGAGAATAGTAGTAAGTCTATGCCTAAATTCAAAATCAGTGATAATGTAGGAGTAAACAAAACCAAGCAAGCATTTGAAAAAGGGTATACGCTATATTGGTTGACGGAAATATTATCTATCACACGAGTAGCAGCAACAAATCCAAAAACGTATCATCTCAAAAATTACCAAGATCAACCTATTTCTAGAGTCGAAAAGGTCCTTGAAGAAGTGGGAATCAAGTTTTTGTGAAACGGCTGGGCTTTGACAGTGCTCACAATAGTTGGACCAATAAATAAGAGTTTGTTAATTACTTTTAGATTAAAATTACAAGATTGTAATATGTATCAAATAATAAATGTTATATACACAAAATATTAAATAAGTACACAAAATTTTAGAAAAATTGTAATTTGTTTCTTCACGTTTTTTAGATTATGAATAAGAAAGTATGTGTTTTATATTATAAACTATCAACAATATCAATTTATTAACAGCATAAAACAATTCATTATAAAAATCTTGTTATTAAATAGAGCTTAGCTTATTCTAGTCTGCAGAAAAATTTGAAATTCATCGTCAAGTTCTGCAACTATCTTAGGTCCGAGTTTAGTTATACACTTTTCTTAGTTTTAACACCATGTAGTTTTGATAAGGAATTAATTTGGAAAGTATCCTTGTTGGAACGAAATTTCTGTCAACGATTTTGTCAAATGCTGCAAGATTCATCTTTAACAAAAAAATAACATGCAAATCAGCATAAAATACTAATACATTACATGTGCTGTGTAAATATGCACAAATATACACAAAAATTAACTGTAAAAATATATTACCTTTACCGTATCAAGGTTTCTTCCACAGCGTTTCACTTGAAGATGATGTCAACTTCTGTTAATTTAGTTTTACCTTGCTTGGACCTCTGCTTGAGAGTAGAATGAGCTTGCCTGGTTGCGAGAACTACTTATATAGTACTGTCCCCTCCACTATCAGCTCATCTGCTAGTGCTCTGTCTATTTCTTTAACGTATCTAATACAGTAACTACCTTCGCAGTTTGTCGTACCTGATTGGCTACCCCTTCTCCTGATTCTTCCCTCTTATTGGTTGCTTCCAACTCCAATATGCTAAAATGACCCCATGGTAGGGTATCTGTATGACCAAGTTGTAAATACCGTTTGTCATCATGATCACTTAACGTAATTTTTGTTTCTCTCTCGGTTAAAAGCTGATGATGGCGTGATCTTATATTTTTTTGCTGTCACGTCATACTACTGTTTTTATACAAGCACGTCATATAGTCATCAAACGTTATCGTAGCTCTTATAACGGAATTTTTAATTCCTTTGGCTTTCTTCAATGGACTTTAATCTTGTATCCTTATACTATACATTTTGCTCTTTAATCCTACAAATTCCAACATGACTTTCCCATTACATTCGTCCTTCATTAAACCAACAATTTTTTTATCAACGAGTAGTATATTAAATGCATTGTCCGGATGATAGTCTGCAGTATCGAATTTCTTAATATTTTCACGCATTACATTATAAATATTTTGGTTAGCTATTTGATACTCAAGATTATAAGTGTCTGTGTACAAGAGTTTACAATCATTGTTTATTTCACTTCTCATAAAATCATAGTGAAATTTATATACAAGTGTCTTTATTAGATCCAACACACTCAATCCCACATACATAGGTTTTTTAATGCATCTATCAGTGCGCATCAATTGTATAGCTACCAGATCCACGTCAAATATATCAGAACTATGAAAATTCAATTGTGCAATGTATGCCTCAGCGCCATATCTACCATTCCACTTATTGACAAGCTTAACATTAATGCGTATTCGTTCATTTTCAATCGTTTTCCCATACACAGCATTGTTGAATAACTTATACAGCATTTTCTCAAACTCATTCTTCGCGTTTTGACGTTTTTCGCTGTTTAAATCTATGTTCTTTTTTAACCATAAACTTTGATTAAACTGTATTGCCATATGAATTTTTGTTATACAGAGCCCATGACTTACAGCTTGCTTGAGTTGCTTGAGTGCACGATAATGGATCACATAACGCTTTTTATCATACAGCGTAGTCATTAATTTTTTTTGTTTTGATTAAGAGGGTGCCATATGCTTGGCACATTATGGTAAATCCTTATTAGTATTGTAGAGAGTTTTAGGATGTTCAAAATCAACTTCGAGTATATAGCCGACTTTAGCATCATCTGCCACGTTTAAAAAAACTTATGGGTTAACATTTTCAACCCATTTAAAACCTGCGAAAGGTAACCGTCGAGTCATGGCCCATCCATATCAATTATTAACATTATAATACATTTAATATTTTTCATTCCTATTTGCTTGATAGCCTTCTTTCATGAAGGGGTTATTAGCTTTGGCATATCAATTGCAGCATTGGCTTATTCCACCTCGTATGCCTCACTCTATAAATAAAACTTTGTCTATGACAGTCAACAATTCTACTTTAACTTATAATAAAAATAATATGATAATTTCAACAAACAACTCAAACGTTATTGTTTAAAATAAACTTATGAATAGTTAAAAGTATAAATTACTCACCTTTGTATATTTAGGCATGGCGTCCCAAGTTGAGCCAGGTGTTGTGTAGTAATACGCTGGGTCTAATTGATACGTCTCAATACAGTCACTACGAAAATTTTCGAATATTTCAACAAGAATCAGTACGTCAGTCTTTGAATATAAATTAGAGTACTGCTCGAAAGTATGAATGTTGAAAGTATTCTAGATATTTTAAGCATGTTCATACTCTTCGTCAGATATATGGGCTTCGTATAAGCTGCTGTAAAAATCTTGTTTTGATGGAAGCTTATTTTCTTTTAGCTTTTCAATAGAAGGGGTATAATCATACGGGTATACCTCTTTTATTTTCAATAAGTTTATTAGCACTATTGTATACTGACCATCTCTAAAAAACACTTTTTCTAGTATTCTTAGTTCTTCTTGAGTCTTGATAGCTGATATTGAACTTGTTGTGGGCAGGACCGCGATATCTGAAAACAAAAAAAATTATACAAGACTTGATAAAAATTACCATCATAATGATAAATTACACTTACTTTTTAGTAAAATGACAATGATCTTGAACTTTTACATTATTTAAGTTAAAGGGTATGTCGCATATATGACACAAAGATGCTTTGTCATATTAAATATTTTCTTCAAAAGTCAAGTCAATCATTTTCAGTGGATTTTTATATTATTGTTCTAGCTTCAGAGCAAGAAAAAATGTGCTATGAAGAGCTCGAACAAACTACTGACCAGGTGTCTCTTCGTCTTCTTCACTTTGTCTATAGCTTTTATATTCTGATTTACTATCGTCATACGAGCACTTGATCAAATAACCAATACTTAATACTTTGTGAGATTGATTTGCTCGAATACTTTCAACAGGTTTCAATAAACATTCAAAGACTTCATATATAACAAGAGGTAAACGGTTCTTGTATGTAAAATTTTTAAACTCAAGTATGTGCTCGTTATTATTTCCATTAGGTATTGTAATTTAACTCTTATTGAAATTTTTACAATTAATTCCATACACTTCCAACTTTTGCTTGGACCAATAATGGTGAAGGCAGCGATCACATATATTTGCTGCATGTTCATGTCCAGATAACTGCTTACGTACTAGATAAGATAAATATTTATCTGTACGTAATGATATTTGTACTCAATATCATTGTCAATTATTCTATTTGTGTTATCTTCTTCTTAACTATCTAGATAGAAACTTTTGTCAAGTAAAAGATTGACTTGACTCTCTTTTTTGTTAGCTATCAAGTGACTAGAAAAAACATCGTATGCGTTACCTTTTTATTTTTTTAAACATAAATTAACTGAAATATTATTTTGCTGTACAAATTTAAAAAATTTTCTAGAGCTTACAGGAAACTCAATGCCATTAAAATTCAACTCCTTTTCACATTGAATATAGTTAGAGACACGATTTGATTTCTTTTTACTGGGTATAAGGCTGACAGAATTGTCCATTTAAAACATTGATTATCTACATTCATTATATTTACACAAGAATTTTTTTTTAATGTTATCTGGTAAGTCTACAAAAGAACTACCTTGCATAGGATTAAGTTTATTGATATTAACAACTGAATTTAAAATCAAGTGCAGAGACCAGCCAGATTCTTTATTTTAAAGATCGTCTAAATTTTTTTTATAGATTGCTGCATTTTTTATAGAATACTTTAAATCAGCATCCTCAACGTTATCTTTGACTATCACATATTCAGATGCTAAAGCTGTATTTACTTTCAATGCTTGATGATTCTGTAGAGACTGTTACTGTTGAATTCGCTGAATAAATTTTTGTTTAGCATATTTGAGAAATTTTTTTACATCTAAGTGCTTCAAATTCAGAATTACAGCTGACGTAATACGATTTTCAAAGGCAGTATTAACATCATCTAGATTTACAGATTCAACGTTCTCAACATTCGAAACTACAGCTGCCAATGTTGTTGCTGCTGCTGTGGCTATGCCTTGACCTAGAAGGACTTTTTGATTACTCGCCTGTACAAAAAATTCTGGATCATTTTTAAAAGCATCGACTGCCGCTGCCACTTATTTCTCACTGTCTGATATAAATACTTCAGATTCATTTCTAAATATTTTTGTTGCCTCTACTACTTCGAAACGATCGTAACGTAATTGCATAACACTTTTTAATAAAACCTCGACAGACTGTAGTTTTGGTTTTTCTGATGTTGTCAAATTATTATTATTTTGAGTAAAAACATTTTTGTCTCTAAAAATTGTAAGGCTAATGGCCAATAGTCGCTGAATGTGACACACATTAATTTCACTATTGATCATTTGTTGGTATAATTGCCAAATACAATGAGTCATATCTTTAAAATATTGAATAGAAGCCATATTAAAACTCTCACGAGCAATTTTACTAGTGAAGGTTTGCGTAGAAGTTAGCTGATCAAGCTAACACAACCCCCTAAAATCCTCACGAAGAGTGGTGGGAGGAGGAGGGACTTATTTTTTATTGGTAAGTAATGAGAAGGGGGGGATGGTGAGTATGGTGGCGTGGATATATATTGTAAGTCTTTAGTGGCAGAATTCAGTCATTTAACTGTGCTTAACTAAGCAACATCAGTTTTCTTTTTATCAAAATGAAGTATCTCGTAGACTGTTAGGGCTTTTAGAGGTTTGGCAATATTTATTTTTAAGGAGATATCTTTCATTGAGTTAAAAAAAAAAGGCCACACCTGTTGTTATAGTGATCAAGCTACCTTATCAATTAGAATATTTATCAAAAAAAGATGAAAGTCTGAATAAATGGTTGGGGGCTGATTTTCACGGTATAAGCCGGAATTTTGGCAACATTTCTTACAGGGGAGGACTTGGAAATTGTCAACGCATGCTGGTTGATGTTGAAGAGGTTTACGTCAAGAGTCGTGAAAAGATAAGTTGGCTATAAAGAATATTATCATGCAAGTATGTATTTGAAATTACTTATAAATAAAAAATACATTGAGTGTTATTTTAAATTGTTTATGTTTTAAATTTTACGGCTACTAACAGTGAGGAGTATGGGTATCCAGCTCTTGTAACTCTTACACGCGACTACATACTACATAAACATCATAGCTTTCACATCGATCCAAAGTGTGCGGTGATGAATATTGTAAAAATAAAAGACTAGATCCAAAAAAATCTAGAGTATACAATTTTGAACATTACGTATAAGACTATCCATTTATACAAAAGATCAGAAAATAATTTTATTAATAATAATTGTACTGACTTAAAAATTTCAACTTATTTAAATAAAAATATAATTTCATGACTTCAACAAACCAGACTCAAATATTTATTTATACAATACCTTAGTTTTACCTGTTCTTACATACGTATTAGTATTCTGGACTTCATTTATACAAAATAGTATCTCAAAACTTAACAGAGTCCTACATCGTGCCATTCAAATAGCTTCATATAAAACTACAAGCCCAATGCCATATACAAATCATAACTACTTAAAGAATGCAAGAACTACAACTGAGTACACCTCTATAAACAATTACTTATTTTTCTTTACCGTACCACACCTTAGAAGATTATCTAATTCAATAGTGCTGCATCTACCAGAATCAGACTTTTATATAATTGAGTCTTTGGTCCGTCAGTTAAATAAATAAATAATTTGCACACAAATAAATTTAAAATTATTTATTATGTAAAAATAGCTATTTTACAAAAAGTTAATTTTGTTACAACATATGTTTTGTAAAAAGATATTTTTTAGAAATCATCCTAAATATAATTTATTTTGTTTAAGAAATTTCCCAATTTAAAGATTTACAATTTGAATTCATACGTAATACTAATTTTAACTTTTCACCGGTTACCTCTTCGATATTTATTTTTTTATTATCTTGATAGTTTTTAAGTATTGACCTTTTTTTCTTCCATTTTAGGTATTTTTCTTTTTAGAACGAAGTTCTTTATGTCGCGTTACTCGAGGAGCTAGAATTTTAAAACCGACAGATTTTTTTTTTTTTAAAAGAAGGGAAAAAAAAAAAAAAAAAAAAAAATGTATCTAAAAAGTATATTTCATCAAATAAACTATTTATTCATTCAATGTGTGATTAAACCAAATTAATTGATACTCTGTAAATAAAAATAATTTAAATAAAAACATCTTATGAACTATAAGATAAGATAAAGTAATTTAATTTCCCGTATAGGAACCGCTCGTAGCAGAGTGGGTAAGGGCCTCGGCTAGTCTGCAAGAGGTCGGGTGCTAAAATCCGTATGGGATTTTTTTTATAGAATTGGTTGAAAGAAAAAAAAATACAATTTAAAATGTGTGGTGTGGTGTGGTGGCGTTATGTGGTGTACAGGGGACCAGAATTACGTCATGAGAGGTGGGGCAAAGGGGGAAAACTAAAGCAAAATCCACTTCTGTTACACTTTTTTTCAAGGTCACAAATCTGATATCGTTGATTGACTCTCTGTCAGGCAGAAGGCGCCTTTAGGACTATTACCTCAAAAATCTTATGAGCACAAGTATCATTGGTAATAACGTCTTTCCCATGATTTATACGCAATTATTATACCCATACAAATGACTTATTTAGATATAATTACTTTGCATATAAATTGAAAAATAACTGTCCCTTGTACGGAAATCCATCTTCATGATTTTTCCTACATTATATGTGGTATTGCGAGCCCCATCTCGATGGTATGCCTAAAAAAATATTTTTATTGAAAAATCGGTGACGAAAACAAGATATTTCGTGGATTTCTTTATGTATTTCATGCATTTAGCTACAATATAGGGAAGTATGGGTCATTTTTAGACAACAAAATATTTATGTTCCAGTTGATTGAAACGTCATTTACAGAGACTTAGCTTTAAAATGTTTTCAATAAAGAGCACTTTATGATTTTTCACTAAAGTAACAAAATAAATAAAATCATTAAAACATTTTGCTTTAGCTTCAAATGAAGAAAAGAGGCTGAAACAATGTTACAGGCACCTGTCTTATTCTGAAATTTCAATTGTTGAAATATTTAAACTGGACTCAGCGTTAAAAATTTTTTGGCACCATATTTTTACAGTCATCAATAATAGAGATCATTTTATATGATTTGAAGAACAAATAATGTTATGTTTTTCAACAAATTGTTTGAATACAAAATTTCCATGCAAAATCGAAGAAATTCAAAATTTTTCATAAAGTAAAAAATTGGCCTATGACAAATCAAAGTGCAGTGTATATCTGCAAAGTGTTGAATTATCGAGTGGGACAGTAAGAGGTATAAAGGTTCTACAGCTCTTATGAGTACGATATAAATTTATATTATATAGTCAAAAAATTTATAAATATTTCAATAAAAATACAAAAGAAAGCGATTCAGACTAAAAATTTTGTCTGCGTTTATGTTAGTTTTGTGAAAGATTTCAGCTTTTATATTTTCATACAATGGCCCATGTAAAATGCCGTTAGAAAATTGTAAGGAGTAAATTGAAGTAAGTTAACGTATACTTTTAAAAGTAAAAAAGATTAATTATTGATTAATAAACAGTGTTAAGTAAAATTATAGGTGATATTTAGATAGTCAAGCTCTTTAAAGCAGAATCATTGCAAACATTGGGGAAGGTGGCCTGTAGTGGGTCTGTTAACGTTCAAACCCAGAAAGCTTAGTATTTGTATAATAATAATAATAATAATA
>NW_019380565.1:545911-576129 GCF_000648655.2 Copidosoma floridanum
AAAAAAAAAAAAAAAAAAAAAAAAAAAAAAAAAAAAAAAAGGGCAACATTTTGTAGATTTTTTGACGAAGAATCGTTTAAAAATATTTTTAAAAAGATGTGAGGTTATGTAACCTTTCTTTTCTTAGTTTTTAAGTTTAAATGATTTTTTTCGCAAAGTATGACACGATTTTTTTTTAATTTTTTTTTTTTTTTTCAACTTTATAACAAATTCTACTTCCGTAATTCTTTACGTAGTGGGCTTCAAACGGGAACAGGCGCTAGGTGGTGCTGAACATTATGGTCACCAAATTTGACGCTTTTTCGCTTGGGTTTCAATTTTGCAATTAGATAAAAAACTTATTAGTATTCATGGAGGCTGCCGATGATAAGTGTGTAGTTAAGCTTTTGGATTTCAAAATGGCTGATCCAATATGGCGGACGATTTTTGAAAACATTTAAAAATAATTCTAAAAAGAATCGTGTCGTATTTCTTGTTCAATTCTAAGTAAAAATTGTATCTTGTACTTTTTCGATTAAAAGCATGTATTCAGAGCAAAAAATTTATGAAAGTTTAATTATACAAATTCACGTCAGATTTTATATTTTGTCCATTTATCAATCCGTAAGAATAAGTACAATACGTTTTCATTTATGCAATTAACTTTGTAGATCGCTGATATCGACATTAGTGTTGGATTTTCTGAAATCAACATGGCTTCGATATGGCCGCCGGTTCATTGTTGTCATGAAATTTAAATGCTAATATGAGCCAGTCTATTCATGCTGTGGTAGTCTCTGAAGCTTATACGATTCCAAGTGAGCTTCTATGTGCTGTTGTAGCCACGTTAAGCTGAGAGCTCACTTTGAAACTATTAGCCTATCGACTTATAACATAACTTCTTTACAGGAATATTAAATGATCTGAACTTCTCATCTGGCCGTAGAATTCAACCTTACTTTTCAGTCATTTTTTTGTTCAAGAATGTGACCTCGGCGTTATATCATGGGCAGAGATGTTCAGAATACCCAACGTCTACTAGACTCATCAGACCTGGGTCTGCAGGTCTGGTAAGTCTGATGATTCATCCGACCCAACTTAACAGACTCATCAGTCTCGGGTCGGGTAGGTTTAGTAAGTCTGGTAGAATCAGCTATATGTGCAAGAGCGCCAAAGAACGGCGTTATGTAAAACAACGCGCTTAATACTTATAAAATACTTAGTCCCAAGGTAGTTAACCTGATGCGCTACTTAAATGTTTTCCGAGCTATGTAACCTCATACGCTCAATAAATAATAAATAAAAAAATCCTAACTATTTAACGCAATAACCCACTAGACGTTAACCTGATAACCAGGTCAACCAACAAGTCATATAACGGAGTCATTTACCAATTGCGCATTAATAAATCAACGCAAGAAAATTTAAATACACTTTATTGTATTCATTTATTTTCTCACATTTCGCCCCCAACGGATCACTGATCACTTTGAATTTCCAAATTCACCGGAGGGCACTAATGTATACTAACAATCCACGGACTTATTTACCGTTGAAAATCGTAGTAATGAATAAATAAATAACGAGCAAAAAAAGGAGTCCCAAGCAACTTTAGCCCAACGGACTTATATGACTTGTTGTCCCCTTGGTTAACAGGTTAACGTCTATTGAGTTATTTGGTTAAATGGCTTGAGATTTGCTTATTTATTATCTATTGAGCTCTTTAGGTTACATAGCTTGGATTCATTTAATTAGCGCATTAGGTTAACCACCTTGGGATTAAGTATTTTTTACGTATAAAGCGCGTTGGGTTACATAGCGCCCGTTTTTTGCGCTCTTGCACTTATACTTGATCCTACCAGACTTACGAAATCTACCCAACCCGAGACTGATGAGTTTGTTAAGTTGGTTTGGATGAATCATCAGACTTACCAGACCTGCAGACCCAAGTCTGATAAGTCTAGTAGACGTTGGGTATTCTTAACATCTCTGCCCATAATATAATGCAGAGGTCACATTCTTGAACAAAAAAATGACTGAAAAGTAAGGTTGAATTCTACGGCCAGATGAGAAGTTCAGATCATTTAATATTCCTGCAAAGAGGTTATGTTATAAGTCGATAGGCTGGTAGTTTCAAAGTGGGCTCTCAGCTTAACGTGGCTACAACAGTACATAGAAGCTCACTTGGAATCGTATAAGCTTCAGAGACTACCACAGCATGAATAGACTGGCTCATATTCTCATTTAAATTCCTTGACAACAATGAACTGGTGGCTATATCGAATCCGCCATGTTAATTTCAGATAATCTAACACTAATGTCGATGTCGGCGATCTACAAAGTTAATTGCATAAATGAAAACGTATTGTAATTATTTTTACGGATTGATGAATGGACGAAATATGAAATCTGATGTTAATTCATACAATTAAACTTTCGTGAATTTTTTGCTCTGAATACATGCTTTTAATCGAAAAAGTACAAGGTACAATTTTTACTTAGAATTGAACAAGAAATACGATACGATTCTTTTTAGAATTATTTTTGAATGTTTTCAAAAATCGTCCGCCATATTGGATCAGCCATTTTGAATTTCGAAAGTTTAACTACACACTCATCATCAGCGGCCTCCATGAATACTGATAAGTTTTTTATCTGATTGCAAAACTGAAACCCAATCGAAAAAGCGTCAAATTTGGTGACCATAACGTTCAGCACCACCTAGCGCCTATTTCCGTTTTAAGCCCACAACGCAAAAAATCACGGAAGTAGAATTTTTTATAAAGTTTAAAAAAAAAAGAATTGTGTCATACTTTGGGAAAAAAATTATTTACGCTTAACAACTAAAAAAAAGGGTTACATAACCTAAAATCTTTTTAAAAATATTTTTAAACGATTTTACGTCAAAAAATCTACAAAATGTGGCCCTTTTTTATTTTTCCTTTGCAAAATAAATGGGAAGAATTTGGTCCAAGAAGATATTTTAAATTTGTGACCGTCACTGATGGCTTTGGTGTCGGTAAGAAATTCTAAAAAAATTAGAGTAATGATTTCTCACAAAGGACTATCAATTTCCATAGATTTTGGGCTAAACTATTTTTCGATCGTTTCACTTGACGTGGAATGCCCCATATATACCAAAATTTGTTGTTGTTTTGTAGCTAAATAGCTTGTCTATCTCTTAGAATATTTACTATTTGTTTTGTCGTTTTACCTTATGCAAAAAAAGTTGGACGAACTCTAAGGACCATTTTTTTATGAAACCCATTTAAAACTCTTAATGCTTAAAATCTAGGAAACAGTAATTTATAATGGTCTCAAATTTTATATGTGACTTTCTAACATCCTAACGAGCATCCTGTTGAAATTTCAGAAAGATCCTACAAAAAACGCTACATGTGATAAACGTTCTGAATAGCTTTTAATTAATTTACATGATAATTAAATCTCTTTTATTTTAGAAAGAAGTAGTCACAAAAACAATAGTTACATCATAGAAGAAGTAAACTAAGGTAAATATTTACGCACACTTACAAATTAGACCTCTCGTACACATGACATGTTCCTTTATCCTTTAATTTTGATTTGCAGATCATCTGGAAACTACTTCAGATGAGACTACCGTAACTAAATTTTGAACAATAATTATAAAAATATTTTCTTACAAATTAAAAATATTAACACTTAACTATAGAATAAACAGTATGTTATTGCGTTATAATTATTTTTATTTACAAATCATCGAAAATATAAGGATTGTAATCTCACATTAATGTAAGAAGACAACTGCAATCCATCGTAAAGGAACATATACCTACGTAAATCTTATAAATCTATTTAAATAAGCTTAGTCACTGATGGTGGTGATTTTGAAAGACAACTACATTGTTAGCGAATGATCAAATCAATCATAAAAATTTTAAAGGTATGCTTTTACCTTTAAACTTAAAAGGAAATAGCTTAGTATTTTTTTAGAAGCATACTTTTTACTATTGTGCATTATTATGTTACTTTGTACTTGAACCATTTGTTTTGCTTACTTGAATTGTACACTGAAAACGCTATCAAGAATTTTATTTTAAGAAGGTTCTGTTGTGATTCTTATTAATATTTTCTATATTAAATATTCTATTTTAAATAAAAGTAACATTATAGTAAAACACGAAAAAAATTATTAAAATTTCTAAACAACAATGCCAAATTCATATTTCTTATTCATTATTTAAACACGGAATATAATTAATTTATAGGTCCCTTAAGAAAACAGGGGTTTAACGTTCTTGAACTGAAGTGTAAAGAACTTCAGTATGAGATACTTAAATCGAAACGACAGATAGCCCAAAATGAAATAGATTATAGTGACGCAAAATTAGCTGTAATTTGTAAAGAAAATGATAAAGTACTCTCTAAAAACTATTGAAAAAATTGCTGAGCTCAATAGATTTATGTGTATAGATTAAATTTGTGTTCTAACAATATTGACGTATTGTAAGAATTTTTCCTAAAAATGAATTAGTTTAATCTTTCTGTTGTAGAAGTTAAAATAAATATATAAAATATATAAAATAATCTAGTAATTGGTTGTAAGTTACTAGTTCATAAGCTACAAGGTTTATCTGTTTTTCTATAGATAATTATAAAATACACTTTTACTATACAACGTTTTACAAGGTACATTATTTGTTTGTAAAATAATGATATTTAATTATGAAAAGTAGTTGCTCATATCTTTAGTAATTACTTAAGTAAGAACTTTACGCTTATGAAATTACTTGAGTCAATACTAATAGCTCAAAAAATTACTTTTTACTTGAGCAATTACTTATTGCTTCAGCAATTACTCAAGTAACTACCTATTGCTTAAGTACTAAGTAAATATTTGAGTAACAGTGATAGCATAAGCTATAGCGTGAATAACAATAATAGTTATTATAAAAATAATAGTAATTATTAATAAGCGCTACCATGGAATCTTTTGATTGGTTTGCACAATGACCAGTTTTGCATGAAGACCGGGACTCGACGTTATGGAGGTATTGACCAATAGAAATCGTTTTGGGGTCCATGGGATAAAATTCAACTCATTACATCTTCAACAATTAATTTTTTAATGAAAATAGCATCAAAAATTCTGAAAAAAAATTGTAATAAAAATTATGGGTCTAGGCTCAGAAAATACTGAATTTAAATTTTATGATAAACAATTATTGCACATCTTCTTTTCTTTTTTTTTAGTTTAATTTCTTTCTTTTTCTTTACCATTGCAACATACAATCACTTTTCATATTATGTAAGAAATGTTAAGAAAATGTCATGAAAGGGCAGACTATTGTCTAATGTACGCCAGGATTGTGCACATTTTTATTGTGCCAAACTCTTTGTAGTAAAGTCATTTAGTATTGTATAAAAAGCAATTTTTATTCTCTATAGATATAAAACAAAGTTGTCTTGTAGAAAGCTTGGCATGCAGTACCCTCTATAAACTTGTACTTACAGTAAGGTTAATGACCCAATACTCGACCTAATACAAGGTTGATTGACTATTGGTGTCTAGTCAAGTATTAGGTCCTTTACCTTACGCATGAGTATATCTGCACAACAAGTACCACTTAAGTAAAAATAAATCAAAGTTTGAAAATCGTGAGACATATATGTATCAACAGATACCTATATGTTTTTTTCTTAAATCTTATAGGTCCTTATAAATGAAAATTCTCTAATCTAGTATGCATAGATTGTTGTTAACGAGGAAAATAAAATAATTCATGTTTGTTTTCTATTTCATCTCAGACAAAAAATGCTTATGGGAATTACTTAATGCCCTAAAAGTGTCAAAAATTTATCTCCAGAAAAAAGTCGAATATTTTAGAAATATCTTTGGCCTAAATACTTTTTATGAAAGTAATTTATAATATGAAAAATTTAGAGAGACTGTTAAAAGTATTTGTAGAAAATTTTATAACAAAGTGTTGGAAGCAACTTAAGAAAAGTTTTGAAAACAGATTAACAAATAAATTTTTTGTTTAAGAATAATTTTCTAAAAAAAGTGCATGAAAATTGATGTAGCTTTTGTTATACATCTTGTTATGAATACATTTTGTTGAAAAATAAAGGTAAGCTCGAATATTTAGAAGACTTTATTAAAAACTATAGATGAAAAATTGTAAGTTAACTTAAAATTAGTGTATACTTTTCAAAAATTCGTACGAGCTTTAAAAACAGTGCTTCATTTTCTATGAAATTGAAAGAAAACGAATTTAATTCAATAAAAAATGTTGAGTACAATTTTTCAACATTCTTTTAAACGTTAATACTGAATCTTAAATTTCATAACTTTACTTCCATAAGATAAATTCAATGCAACAGTTGTAAATTTTTCAGCTCAACAGTCAGTTTTATAATTAAAAAAAGCGATAAGCAATAATCGTTAACTGCATCGATTAGTTAATGCGAAAGAATATTAGTTAATGAAAAATAATTTTTGTTGCTTATTAACGTAATTGTTGACATCAGTGTATCTAATCTTTGTAATGCATCATAAGTCTTGAGAAGTGTAGCCAAGCACTTCTTACGTAATTTTTAAGTGCGTAAACATTGCGTAAGAAGTGCATGAATCTACTCTTCATAACTTATAATGTGCTTCTTGGAAAGGTTTATGAGGAGTAGCCTTACCTTCTTTAAAATTGTACAATAGATTCTAAAAAGATTATATAAAATTGTTTTATAATAGGTAAATATGAAATATACAATCTACTTTTGACTTATTAAGAGCTGATTATGTTCTTGAAAAAGTAACTTACTATGATGATTAGAAGTAGATAGTGGAAAAACCATTTTTTACCCTTTTTGTACTCAGTTAGTGGTAAACTTAATAGGTACGTGGGTGAGGGCTTACACTATATTTATGTGATAAGCTTAAAGCTCAAGAAAAAAAAACAGTAGATAACCTATGAAGTAAGCCTTGACAAAAATTAAGGAGGAAAAAAAATGGTAATAAAACAAAACATGTAGCCAATGGAAGTTGAAACAAAGAATGCGTGGAAATTTAGAGAAAGCCTTAAAGAAGAGAAGAAGAAAGAAAAATATTTGAGGTCACGTAGTAAAATTTGTACGCAACTAGAAGAAAAGAACGAAGTCAACAAGAAAGTATTGATCCTACCTTAAAGAACACCATAGCTTTAGTAACGCTCCTCAGCTGGCCTAAGTTCACCCATTTTTCTTCTCCTTGCCTACCTACATTCTTCTTGTAATTTAAAGTATTTCTTTACCTCTCTCTCTCTCTCTCTTTCTTTCTTCTTTTCTAGCTTTCTTGTTCTCATTTTTCTCGTTTTCACGTACTCTCGGGTTCAATCGTTTGATTTTTCGTTTGCCTTTGTATACAATGCTGTACCTGAGTATTACAGTCCTTTCTGCTTTCCATCTAATCTCAAAGCCACCCTCTTAATCTTCTTTACATCAAGCAGCACACAAATGATGATGCTGAATGTAATACACAGTCAAGAAAGTGTTGAAGTACTTTTTAAAGCTCTAGGTATTCTTCTGAAAAATACTTAAAATGTTCATTCAAGCGTTGAAACTGTTATGAAATCAACTTTTTGATGTCAATCACATATTCATAATCAACAAAAAAATTCTATATTTCTGTCAAATATTAAGTTGTAAATTCAAAAAAGAATTTCATTTTATTTTTTAATCATGGATATTAATATTTTTTGTCATAATTTGCATAAGCTGGATCTTATAGCTCCATAATTATTCTGACGTTTACAACGATTGTCTCGTCAAAGTTATTCTTATAATGGTTCTATGTGTGCCAAGCTCTGCTAAATAGGAGACGTAAAATTTTTATTTTATTCATAGTTTGGTGAATTTCTTGAGTTGTACCAAAAAATCGAAATTTTTACTAACATGGTAATGTTAAAAATTTTAAAGATGTAACTATTTTGGAAAGAAATCGTAAACTTTTATGATATTTTCTAACCACTACTATTAATTTTATTAGGTACTAATGTGACTTCACTACTAGAGCTGTTAACTTAAACTTTACCTAGTACGAGCCGTTAGAATCCAAATTTATGATTTTTTTGCTTGTTGAAAGTATTGTGGTCCAAGTCTTCACAAAAATGAAAAAAATACAGTTATGTCATGTAAAAAGTTGTTTTTTCCGTTATGTTCAAGATTATGCAAAAAAAAAAGATTCAATAAAATTTTCATTTGGTAACAAAAAGTACAAAGTTGCATACAAATGTTCCCTTTACTAGTGATACTCAATTTAAAAAAAATAAAAAACTATTATTTTTTAGTATCAGCTATTTAATGAACTAAATTTTTTACTCATTATTTTTGAAAATTTGTTGTTTATATTTAACTACTCTATTGTGTTTATAACATTGACGCGATTTTATAAGCTGTATTAATTTTTTAGTTTGTCAGATTCACACTTGGAAACGGTAATAAATAAGATGTTGTTATAGTGTGAACAAAATATTTCCTTATTCGTTGTACATTCTGAATAAATATACCGCTCAAGTTCTCTAATGTCCAGTACAAGTTTCCCCAATTATTTAAACTGCTCGTTGATTTCATATTGGATTAGCAGTATCTCTCTTATTTATGAACTGAGAGTTTTGTATTGCTATTGAATTGTCATGCTTTCTTAGCATTTGCAAGCATTAATTTTTGTTTGCAGAATTTTGGTACTTCTTATAATTAAAGTTCTTTATCTTGTTTCAATAAATTTCATTTATCAGATTCTACAATACTTTGTCGAAATAATTAAAAAAAAATTTTATTCACGTTTTCTGTAGAACATTTAATTTTCTTTTTTGAAAGTTCTTTTTGTATCAACAGTATACAGTGGATTTCTAATACTCATTTTTCTATTATAAGAACTGTCAATGATCTCCAGTAATAAACAATCTAGATAGAATCAACAAAGCTGTTTTTTTTATTTTCTTGCTTCAGAATGCTTTGTCCCTGTTTATTTTAATCTATTTCATTCTAAATAGNATATATAAGTAATGCTGTTTATCTGTTAAAAAAAGTTAGCCTGGAACTTGGTAGTAATAATTATGATTCTTATTAATTTTTGAGATATCGGACTTGGTAAAAGAACTACTTACAGACGTTGTCAACAGATTGAATAGCATCTTCATACTATCGGTAGTCATGATTTTATAAATTAGTTTATGCATGTCCAAACTGCTTAGAAACCTTGTTAAATGACATTAGCTTCCATAACGGTTGACGAAAAATAACGGTTGAATAGCACTTATTCTTGAAAGCGAATCATAGCTACTACGATATGATCTCTTCAACCAAATTTCATCTGTACACACTTGTGAGTACGGAATTTCATCTTTTGTAACGTGATTTTGCTCTGTTGCGAGTCTTCTTTCATTATCTTCCGCTTTTTTCAAACATTTTAATGTATGATGCTCTACTTGACTTAAAGTAGCATATTGGTATTGGACTAAGATCTTGTAACTCGTGCAATGAACGCTTAGGCAAAAAAAATTTGTTTGAGGTGACAATACCCGATACTATCAACTATCATCAAAAATACTAATGACTCATTAATATTTATCAGATGATCGTATCAGGGCTTAGACTGAATAAATAATTTATTTTTGTATACTTTGCATTTAAAAAACAATTTCTTACAAGAGTCCATATCGTTGAGTTTAATTTTTTAGAAAAATTCAGTTTTTATAAGAACAATTTTCAGTTTTTGGGTGGTTAATATAGGCAGTCATCATTTCTGGTAAGAAAAAACTTACATCGCTAATATCCCGATATAATTCATCACCTGATGGGTTTCAATTACTTTTATTTATTAAATATTTAATGTTCTCAATATTTTGATAAAACGGCTTAGTGTTTGACCTGATAATTTTGGTGTCTATTTTGTGGCAATCACTTTGATGATTTAAACCATTTTACTACATTCTTTTCTTACACAGTTTTTAAACGTATAAATATTATCATTGCTATTTTTATCAAAGTAAGCAAAAGAATCATCACATATTTTCAGATGCTGTTGATACTCAACTATTATAGATATTAGTAAATTTTCGTAAGAATTTACAATTTTTAAGGTAATCATTTATTTCTAGGATTCTAATATAATTTTTCGAATAATGATTTGCTGGGTCAATGTTAATTAAAACAATGATGATGTTGACACTTGACTCATACATACATTAATTGATTTTTGCACATTGTTATGGTTTTCAATATAACTGTTTACTTTTTGCTTTGTACAATGATTTTCAAAAAAAACATTTGCTGTGTCAACACTTGGTACATCACCTACTGTATGCATGAACTAAAGAAAATCCAAATTTGGATGATCCTTGTTCGTATCCTCATTATAATCTGTTAGAAAAATTATAGGCAAAATACTGGAATAGGAATTCGCTAGAATATAGTTACCTTCCAAAGAACTGTTGTATTCCTGCTCATTTTTATCCAAAGTATTACGTTTTGAGTGCCTGAGAAATAAATTTTTTTAAATAATAAGTAGTTGTATTATAAATAGTTTTCAGACTAGTAAAAGGTAAATTTATAAATTGTAGAAAAAAAATTATGTCAAACATGTACCGTGTAACGTACGATAGTATAGGTGAGACTCTACGCTTCTTCTCCTAAAATCTCGTAACGAGGGGCCCTAGGGCCAAGGGAAGGGAAGTGCGAGAAAGGAGAGAGTCTATCAGGGGAGTACACGACTAGCCTTCGAGGGAAATACACGCGCTACTTTGCCTATAATCATGGTAACTTGAATAAAGGTCTTCGAAGTAACAAGTGTTGGTCATTCTCGCAGCGCACCTCCTTACCAATATCTTCCCTACGTAACAATTGGTAATTCAGTGTAGAATCTAAGCTACACTGTAAAAAATGCTGTAGTAAAATTACTAGTGGATAGTAACTTTTTTTACTATCCTGAGCACAGTGATTATGATATCTGATAGCGAAAACTATGTCTTGAGCATCGTAATTTCACTAGCAATGTATTGATATTACGATCCGCTATAAAAATTAATATGCTCAGCATAGGTAACAGTGAGACCTATGCTCAGCATATCAATTTTACTAGCTGCATGATAACTACAATCGGCTATTTAAATTACAAGACGATGGAGATTCTACGTTCCGATAGTGAAAA
The DNA here is from genome assembly GCF_000648655.2 of Copidosoma floridanum. Next base: position 557,055 of record NW_019380565.1, read on the forward strand.
TACGTTTAAAATCCCTCGGAAAAATACGAGATAATAGTAATATTGCGCTCCGATGGTAAAAGTCCATTGATCCAAATTACACGAGATAGTAAAAGTAATATCTAGTATTAAAGTTACATGCAGCTATTACTCTTGATGGGGGTAAGGGAATCTCGTATTGACTACATTAATGTACATGTATATTTCAACCTAATTTACGGTTCGTGCTTCGCGCTCTCGCACTATAATCAATAATTGTGATAAGGATTAAAAGTAAATTCATCATCAGTGCTCTTACAAATTTGTAATCAGTAAGTATTAGGTATATTGTATATATAGCGAAAGCATTTTGGAAAGTAAACACTTTTCAGGTTATGTATCATTTCATGACATCGTGGGTATACACCTTAGTAGACCAATAGCTAAATATTTTGGATCTCTAAAAATCATCACGTTTCTCAATTGTGTGTGAAGATGTGTATGTAATGTGAAGAAATAAGAACATAACCCTTTTAGTGAAAATGGAACTATGAACAGTACGATAGTGCTTCTCTTATCCAAGATATGACTTTTACGCTTGGGATAGTAAAATTACTACACGATCGCAAAAAATTTCTGAAGATTTCGGCTTCGCTGGAAATTACAATCTTGACATTTAATTTTACTATCCGGGAAAAACATTTTACGAAGATAGTAAAATTCCTATGCTGAGCATAGGTCTTTACTTTACCTATGCTGAGCATAGCGATTTTACTACAGCACTTTTTACAGTGTACAATTTTTCAATCAACACTCCGCTTAACATTTTTATTTTTATTTTTCAGGATGCTTACGATAAACAATTAAATCTCATGGTGAGAACTGAATGAATTTTGTGAAAGATATTATTGCGTTGATTAAAATTAATTTAGTAAGTTATTTAATTTAGTGATTAGGAATTCTATAATAAAGTCAACTATAAGTGTCTCGAAAAATCACAAAATTTTTCTTTCTTCATTTTTTTAGTATCTGACTAAGTAAAAATTTTTTATTTATTTAACAGAAAATTATTCTATACTGAGTAGCACTAACTGTATATTACCGTTTCATCTGTACTTACTCCCTAAAGTTTAATCAACATAAAGAGGCTTTTTACTGAGGAGTGTTAGTGCTAGCCTGCATGAAATGCTGGTCACATATATAATAATATAGACTTAAGGCTAGGTACCAAAGTTAATACATTTTTATGCCTATGCTGTACCTCAGCTAATGTCTACATATTTTTCACTAAAGAATCCGATTTTTTATGGTACCAGACGACATTGTTTTTGTATCAATTGTTATCAACTATTTAAGTATGAAAAAACAAGTTTTTTCAAAATAACTTGAGAAGTATTAGTTTTGCAGAAAATATTATCTAACAAAAGTTGTGTATTTTTTTATTCTGCACAATGTTCGTCTAGTTTATACTTAGAAAAACTAAAGCTTTCCAAGGAAATCGTAAAATTTGCTTGTAAAGTTCAGTTGTACCATTGATTGTAAGAATAATTAAATTTCTAAATTTTGTAGGTAAAATTGCCGATCTCTTACACTTCTTTGTGTAGGTAATTAAAGAAAGCTCATTTTCCGAAAAACTTTCAAAAATTATGGCCGCATATTAATTTTGGCCATCAATCCTTTCGATAGTAATTATAAACCAATATCACACACACAATAGCAGAATTACTACAAAACAATTTATTTGTCAATTGAGTATAATATAAATATTCGTTTTTCAAAATTCAAAAAAGTATGTGTTCCATGCATGCTTTCTCATGTGTACTTTCAAATGTATCGAAAATTCAAACTGGATATTTGGCTGGAATTTTGCAAGTTCTTCGAAAAATGGGTTTTCTTTAATTAACTACACAGACAAGTTTAAACTATCTGCAATTTTTACCTACAAAATTTAGAAATACAATAACTTCTTCTACGACTAATGGTCAAATTTGACTTTATGAGCGAATTCTTCTGGTTTCCTCCAAAAATATTACTTTTTCTAATAATAAATTGGAAGGATATTGTGAAGAATTAAAGAATGCACAACTTTTGTCTGAGAATAATTTCTGTAAAACTATTTAGTATTTCTCATATTTTTTATTAGAAATACTACATTTTCTTACAGCCATTTTGACGAGCGGTGAGTATAATGGCTCTGTATTAATATGTGGCAAGTATAATGGCTCTGTATTAAATTATAATAATAATTCGGTTTCTAAGAAATATCTACTTCAACGAAAATACAAACGAATCTACAAGGCACAGCAAAAAAAAGTTCTTGCCGAAGTAGTTTGGTACCCTGATTTAATAGTAGGTATTATAAATACGAAATAATGGAATCTTGTACCTATTTTTTTAAAGGAGTCAAAGCAAAAGCTGAAGCAGAAAGACTGATGGAATGTATTATGTAGTCTTTTAAAGAGTATAATTTCCCGTTTGCAAAAAAAAGTTGCTTTTTGTACGGACGGGTATAGCATAATAACAGGAGTGGTCTGTGGCCTCAAGGCAAGATCTCAAAATCTTGTACCTGATGTTTTGAGTATGAAGTGCGCTGCTCATATAACGCATTTAGTAACTCAGCAATTAGCTAAACAGCTTTCAAAAGATGCTATACAGTTGCGTACGATATATATTGATTCCATATAAACAACTTACAAAGATACAGTTTTAATTGTACTATATCAAAATTATGTTAACATTACCAGTGCTTAAAACATTATTATACTGAAACAATCCGAGTACTAACTGATCGTTGATTTGGAGCTTGAAGAAAAAATTTGCGAAGAAACACTAAAATATTACTGCGATCTTGAATTTTTTTACGTCCGTACCCACAACTTCATAATTGCCGTTTCTATGAAGATGAAAAAAAAGGTTTAATTATTTTCAAGATCTTTAAAACGAAAAATACGTTGTCAGAGGAATTTGACAAAAAAAAACTTTAAGGTTTGGCTTACTCTTAGGGACTGTTAAAAAAAGTTTTAGTGGTTGATACAACGATAAAAAAAGTAAGAACCAATAGGACAAGCTGCTGAAACGAGACTTAAATGGAAATTTAATACCTTAAAGGAGCACAGATGTATTTAGGAACTTTGTTTATAATTCCGAAAACAAGAGTGGAATGTATATTTTTAGTAAATTAAGTTTGTTTGCTCAAATGGCCTTAACAGTATCCCTTGCTTATGCCAATGCAAAGCAGATTTTAAGTAAAACTGTAATTTTATCCATTATTAAGATCACACTATCGTTTAATTTAAATTGTAAGATTAAGGTATTAGTTTTTACAAAAGCTGGAAAGCTTCGGTGTTACAATCATTCAGATAAACATATTCTCTAACAGTGTTAAAAGTTTGAATCACCTGGTTCATCAAAGGGACAAAAACATATTTTTTTTTTTTGTTTCCTTACACTTATAAACTGGGTTAAATTCCATCGCACAAGAACAATATAATAAGCTATTAGTGCGTATCTCTAACAGCTGGGCAGTGATAATTATTTTCTTTTTTGACTGTATCTTGAAAAGAACAAGTAAAAAAAATTTTTCTTTCTATTCCAGGATTAAAAAGTTTATATGGACATTTACAAAATCTTCGACACATTTTTTTACAACATAACCTCTGAAAATTCAAAAAATAGTTGCATCTCAAAACGGAAGCTAGATAGATCCAAAATAACGATATTTTACGAGGTTTTTCAGGGAGATTTACATGATTGACACGCACAAAAGGAAAGGGGTTAGACTGTGCACAAACATAACCTCAAATTTCTCGTTTTTTGACTGTATCTTGAAAGATTAAGTCAAACACAATTTTTCATTTAGTATGACATAGTTAAAACATTAATATATGTGTTAATAATATCATCAAAAAAATTTTGTTATAACATAACCTCTCAAAATTATAAAAACAGCCGTATCTCGACAGAAAAGCCAGTTAGGCCAATAATAATTCCAGGTATAGACAATAATTCTCAAGGTACCATAATATGTGTTTCAACAATTTATACAAACAATCGTAATAATTCTAAAATCAATGTTATATCGCAAAGGCTAAAATAAATTTTACTTATTACTACCCGTATGTATTGATTTATTTTTTATTCTGAATCATGTATTATAAGAATAATTATCACGTGACCAAAAGCTATATTTTTATTATTAACTTTAAGACTAGTAGAAATTAGTTATAAGCAAAGATAAATTTTAAAGATAAATTATTATTAACTTATAGAAAACGAATTGAATGGAACATTACTACATTACAATACAAAAAAAATATATGTCTAATAATTTCCTTGATCCTAATAAAAAAGAGTGGATTATTTTACTTTTTTGGGAGCCAAAGTTCAGACAAATTTTATTTGTCGTATACAAATATTCTAACAAGAATTGATTGTACATATATAATGTCATAATACGAATCGTAGTTTTAAGTAAAACAAAATTTTTGTCCCAAGTGATGGGACTTTTGTTACTGTCGATTCTTTTAAGACACGTCACAAGCTTTAGTACTTCTCCTTTTTTTCTATTATTTTAACACACTTGTGCTGTACAACCACATACCACAGATATGCTTTTTTGGTTAGCATGCCATATTTTCCTCTCCTCTTTGCTTGTCGTTCATGGCACTAAAAATACAGTACGTGGTTTAACGCATGTGGACATAATTCTTTTGGTCAGTAGCCACTGATGATATTTTTCTAGATTTGTAGTTGTAAAATGATGTAACATCTTTATCTACTACGTCACAAGATATGTCTGCATGTTCTTCAATTAAAGTAGCTTTAAATTATTATTTTTATATTAAAAGAGCTTATCATTCGTATAGATAGCGAACCTACTAGCATGCTAGAAAAAAGGATGATGGATCGTGGATCTGATATCTATCACCCATGCTCTAATTGTAATAAAGTATTTTTTTTTATTTCATGATATAATAATTGACCAGATAGAATTAACAAGGAAGCAGAACACTCGATATTCAGATGAGTATTTTAGCCCTTGTAGTTTAAAAAATAGTTGTTAAGACTTTAGTTATTTAAGTTTTGTAAAATGCAATGTCCACAAGATAAAAATATGCACACAAGAAAAAACTGTAGAACTAGAGATGAATAAGCAATTAAATTCTTAAGCAAAAGTTTTGTAATTATAACATTATTTACGTGTAGTTAATATAGTATTTCAGAATAAATTGACCCTGTACGTAACCAAGTATAAGCTAAGTTAGAGACGGGCTTTAGTGTATGTTATAGTTATAGTTTACAATACAAACTGTTTATTTCAGTGACATAAAATTCTACCATGTCTTTTCATGAAGTTAGCGTATGGATTACGTTAACTATTCAAGAAATTACGGTAATCTCTGGCATCAATGTACAACTAGTCAAGTTGAAATACTGTAGTGTTGTTATAAAGTATTGTTAACTGTTATACATATAAAATGACAATTTATTAGACAACATATTCTACTGAAATACTCGTACAGTTAGCCTATGTCACCAATTATATTAAATTATTACAAAAAAAAAGGCTATCAAAGTGGTGTTAGTTGAAATTTGAACTTATCTGTTAAATCATACACTTATCTCTGCAATACTTAGAGTGATTGTTTTGTTTTATTGTTTAATTAATTCTGTAAAAAGTACAACAAATTTAGATATTTTTTTGTTTTTGTAGAAACAAAAGTATTTTCCAGTTCTCTAAGTACATTCTAATGTTTTTTTAAATAAAGATAAAATTCCTAATTAATTAAATTCCAAATTTTAAGCACGCAAATTTTTAAACTTAAAGCAAAATTAAGAGTCGCAATTACCTGTACATAAGTTAGTTTGACAAATGAGCTCACTTAACGATTCTAGTCTTTTTTTTTTTTTAGATTTATTCAACCTCATGTTCGATTATAAAACAAAAATTTTTTTTTAATCGCTACCTAAGTAGAGTATATTCATTATGGTCATTAAGTTAACCGTAAATAGTAATTAATTTCATTTCTTCTATTTAAAAAAATTAAAATACCAGAGTGCTCAGTTACTAGCTTAAACTGTGCACAAATATAGATTTTTCACTTAAACTATGATAAGTAATTTTGGTAATTCCCGCGCTTTAATTATATTCTACTCGCACGTGTTTAAACTAAATCAAATTATTAGCATAGCCAAGTTGTATATGTAAGGGATTTTATACCTATCACGAAGAGGTCACATGGGATTAAGTTGCTTAAAAGGCCTTTGGATGTCTCAAACATTGCTCGAGTGATAGACCCAGGTGCTTTACCTAAGAAATTCCATCGCTATCTGTTTAGACACCGCCTTGTAAAACCGCTGATAGTTAGCCTATTATTGTACAGTCTGTATGAAGGGACCTTACTTATAGAATTAAAAACTGTCAATCTCGTTTTAAAAATTCTCAAATTATATTTTGATGACAATATGGTCTTGTTAAATAAAAGTATCGTGTTAGTGTTTTATTGCTTGATAAGGGTTATCTTGTGCTTCACACCTGAAGCTTTCTTCTTTATCCCTCCTTTTCTCTGTCTGCTACGTATATGGCTAGTATAACAAATTATACTGTCCACCTCAAATTAGTAGCTTAAATCAGCTTAATTATTGAATACTATCCTTGATGCCTCGAATCATTGAGGGTGCGTCCTTTAAACGCTAAAAGCAGTTGGTCACTGAAAATCTGAGTACGTGCTGGTTAGTGTTAAACAACGTATATACTTTCTTATGTAATAGTGTTATACGTCTGGGTACCCAGAGGTCTACGACTTCGAGTACTTGAAATCTTGGAAAAGGACAAGGAAAGAAATGAGATGCCTCTTATCATAGGGACAACATAGGGAAAAAATAGGCAGTTTTACTGCGAGAAGGTTGCCCATCTCCTTTACAAGGAGCGTTACGAAGTAAGAAAACGCACGTAAAATTTTACAAAGGTACTTGCTGGAATAAGTTGCACTTGCAAGGAATCAAACTATGGTATCTCACGTGTCGATCTGTAATCTAACTAACTGAGTCACTTTGAGCTCATGTATATGTACTCTGTTATGACCTGGCTCAAGGTCACAGACTACGGAGATGGATATGGCGCTCTTCGTCCTCTGGTTTATTCTCGGTAGTGAGTCTGTTATCTGGTTAGACACTAACGTGCCAGGTTAATTGAATCCTAGGTAGGTCAGTCCTTGGTTGCTCTTGTCCTCAGTGAATCTAATGAGTAGAGTTCCAATGGAGTGAAGAGCAAGTTTATCTTAAGAGGTGACGTCCAGGTACCTTGAATACACTTAGGAACGTGATTACTCACTTGAAATACCCTGATCGATTACGAAACAACTACAGATGAAATACTCGTCATAGATTTTTGAAGGGGGTGTCAAAATAGAGCGTTGCAAGCTACACCTAGAATAAAATCTCAATTCCAACTGGTCTGCTGCAGGAACATCCAATACCTTTTATACTCTACGAGTTGTATTCAAGGTCACGTAGGCCACTTGTCCTCATTTTTCCTTGAATTTCTTTGAATGAAGCTATTGTTTTGAAAATCCCTTCAAAGGTATAAGTGGCCGTAAACTCAGGGCCAAGCTTGTTTTGGTTAAGGTGAGTCATGCTGGTAGTCACGCAGGATACTTGTTTATGTAAAAGGCTCATTATCGTCTGGTGAGTCATGCTACTTATTTACGTTAAGGACCTAGTATTTTGGAGGCAAAGCTTGTTTATGCCTGAAACAAAAGGAAATTGATTTCCAAATTCTCGGAAGGCTTTTGTATAGTTGGAAAATGTCTTTTCTCATTAGTATTAACCTACTGGAATTCTAATTATTGTAATAGTTATAATAATGATTATTCTGATCATTATTGTTACTTAAACGGTTTTATTTCCCACACCAAGCCAAGAGAGCACTAGTGTCGCCTATATCTACGGAAACGATTATTGTCTAACAGCCTCTTCCTACTAAAAAACGCGATCCCTCGGATCACACTTTTTAAATTATGTACTTCAGTATAGCTTAAATAATTTTCCTATAAATTGCCAGAGTTTAATGCCGTCTACTGTCATAATAGTATGGACTGGGCAATGGTTGGTCTTTCTAAGTCTATGTTACCACAGACTCATAGTATACAGTGGACGACGTTAGTAAGTTGTCTCAGGTGTGTCATTTGTTTCTTAAAGCAAATCCTTTTCTTGCCTACCATAATGTTTGCAACCTACATTACCAGTAAGCTCAAGAGAGAAGGGGAATAACAATCCTGTGCCTGATGGTGATAGTGTACAAGCTTGGTAATAACAATGGTAATGGCAAAAGTTAATGTGGGTGGCGATGATGATAATGTTGATGCTGGTGATAATGAGAGTTTTGTGGTGGAGATAAGAGTGTGACAGTGCTAGTGCCGCCAACCATACTGCATTATTCATTACTTCATGATAATAATGGGACTGTTAAGGACGGTGGTAATAGTGGTGGTAACGATGAAAATGATGATGATGATGGTGATAGTGATTATGCTGGTAATAATGAGAGGGTTATGGTGGTGATAGGAGTGGCGATGGTGCAAGTTATGTTGAGAAGATAATGGTGGTGATAATGGTGATGATGTCTGCCCCGTAGAACTACAATCTAGCGTTGATGGCCATTATCTTTTTCCTTTGCTGGATGACGATGGTGGTGAAAATGATGATGATGATGATGATGATCATGATGATGATGATGATGATGATGATTATTATGGTGGTGATAGAAATGTTGATGGTGCTTGTGATGTTTGAAAGAAGGATACTGGTGATAATGGCAGTGATGTCTGCCCTGCAAATTAACAATCTTGTTCTGGTGAAAATGATGATGATGCTGGTAATATTCACGATTATGGGGGGGTGGTGATGGGGCAGGCTTAGGATGACAGTGATAGGGGTAATAACTGGTGTTATTGTGAAATAAATGCGTGTAATTATATCCTTACATTATATTCTGTTTTGCTCTTGTTTTTTTTTTCCTTTTACATTTCCTTACACTCTTTTGCTTAATATATATATATACACATACAAACATTTATACAACATACATACACTTAGTTTCGCCTCCACTTTTAAAAAGTGTTAAAAACAAATTCTCGCAGAACCAACTCTCGGCTGCACAGGTACGTCAGCTAACACGACTGGCAGCTGATCAACATCTCTATCTCCACGAGATTTTGCCCACACTGAGGGCAGAATGGTAGCGAAACCGTGAAATAAAGTCCAACAATGTAGACGTATCGAAATTACCAGCCGTCGGGAGCCCCCACCTGGCCATTCAGGTACGACTAGACGCCATCAGGCCCCTTCAGGTAGTTAATCTTTATGTGGCAGACCTGCAGATCAGCCTCCTGTAGGACCCAACAAAGCCCAGCAGCCTGGTGCATCAGCACATACTGCTGAAGGCCCGGAGGCCATAGTCTTATTCCACCAGGCAGAAGCCCTCCACTGGGGGGGCGTGATTTATCTGCAGGTGGGTGACATACCCCTGCATCACTGGCACTGGCTGCATCACAAACGCGGGTGTAAGGGGGAGGGCGCCACTGGAGAGGGTCCCTCCACCAGGGGTCCTGGAACTGGCTGATATTTCACAGCAGGAACTGGGTCCTTCTCTTGGTGCTCACCATTGAGGGGCCCATTCTGCTGGGCAGCCGCTTTGGTGACGGGTGATGGAGGGCTTGGAGGGTGACACATCCTGGAAAATTTTCAATCTTAAGAATTATCTATTGTAAGGTTGAAGAAAAAGGCAAAATCAGCTTACCTGTCGGTTCGCTGCTCAGTATTTTGGCATTCTAATACCAGAAATTTCATAGGTAAGGTTTACTCTTTCCTCCAATGGAGTTTCTCCTTTACAGGAAGGGGAGGGGGTGCTAAACATAAATTCTACTTTTGTGAGTATAATCCTACTAATATGGCCACTATTCTTATTATTGTTATTATTACTATCATAATTATTAGTGGGGTTTCTTTCATTTTCAATGTCAAGTAGCGATATTCTTGTATTTTTTATAAGATTTGGTATAATATTTTTGTTTTACAGAAGGTTATATTAACTTAATGTTAATTGTTAAATTAAGGCATGCTTATATGCACATTTATACCTTAATTAAAGTTATTATNCGCAGTATTTTGTTAAAAAAAAAAAAAAAAAAAAATGAATTACGTTTAAGGGTGATGATTGTAATAAACAAATTTTTAGGCTGTAGATTATAAAGGAACTTTAATCATTTATATTGAATGCAGGAAAAGCATCGTGATACTTTTAACAATCATACAATCGGGAGAGTGCAAGAAAGAGTCTTTTTAGAGTAAAAGTCAAGAAAGAGCCTTTTTAAATTTTTGGGCAGAATAAAGTCCTTTTAAACTAAAAGAAAAAGCCTTTTTATACAGAGGTACACTCTCACTGAGGTAATGGCGTCGATTGGTACGATTGAGCCCAACGAATCATCGCTTAGGATTATTCTTCGACATTTTTGATTTTTTATTTGCTCCTTACTCAGCTCTCGGTTGGTCTCGTATACCCCTGCACGAATCCACACATTTATTTTATACTGGAGAGCAAAACGAGGCGTTCAACAAAAAGATATCAATGCCTTTTTAACTAATTTATTTACTTCTATTTTAAGTTAGTAATGTATATATTTTTAAAGATCAGTTATATATATACACACATAAATGTAGTACCAACTTAAAATCGGAGAAATAAAAATTAAAGGCTCTTTCTTATATTGAGTTTGAAAAGGCTCTTTTACGCCTATTACTCTGAGAAGACTCTTTATTATGCTAACGTGATGAATTATTTGGAATCAGGAATTGTGAGAACTAAAAAAATTTTTTTACTATGAATTTCTATATTAGTAAAAACTGAGTCTGGGTCTATTTCTGCTAGCAAAAACTTTGATTAAGTTACGGGGATGTTGTGATATTTCATTGTTCTAAGAAATTTCTGAAAAAATTTTTATAGGTATGTTTCAGTATCATATATAACATATTTAAATTTCAAAGAGTCTAAATACATTATTTTTGAGAAATAAAATCGCAAATTTGGCCACTTATACACATGCTTTTAGATGGATTTGTCGGAAAATGCACGTTTTTACTCATAACTTTTAAAATTTTTTTAAGAATCTTTTAAAAAACTAATATGTTAGGGTCTATTATAGTTGAAATGAGTATCTTAAAATTGAGGAAGCCTAGCTACACCGTTTTTAAAATATAACAGTTTAAAGTCCAGTTACAACGTTACTAGAATACCTATATAGTGGCACAGTCCGAGGCGAAAGTTAGGTTAATTTGTTGTTTTAACGTTTGTGTTTACTTTCCTGGGAATTTTTCTGTTCCGGAGAGAGTAAAATTTCGTCGCTATCAATATTTTTTCCTTTATTAAATGTTGGGGGTCATAAAATGTTCAAGTTAGAAATTTTTTTTTTTTCACAAGGAGGGAGTAAGGCTCCAACACAAGGAAGGCTGAGGCTAAGAAAAGGGTACTAAACGCAGTACATTTGGATAATAAAATTTAAATTTTCAAGACTCCTGCACCTCGCCGGATAAACTGCAGCCACTCTTACCAGCTCTCTCTTTTCCCCTTAGTTTTTGTTAGGCAGTGTTGGTCTTCAGTTCTTAGATTGTGACCCCGAGCACTTACCAGTGCCACCTCTGGAGTCAACTAGAAGTAATCAATCAGACTCATCATGCATGCCTAGTTTTTTCAGTGGAGTAAGGCCTAGTCAGAGTTAAGTAGTAGGGAGATTGCTGACTGCCATGCTACGGAGTGTGCCCACTTTTTTTCCAGTGGTTCGAGCGCCCCACCGTGGCCAAACGGCCGAACCAGGTGCACATTTTTTTTTTATTTGAGAAGCACGGTAGGGGTATGAGAAGAGTGGATTCGCGTGGAAATGTCCATATGGGCGCATATTTTGGAGACGCGTGGAAGGGGTATACCGAATGTGCGCCTACGAGGAGAGGAGTGGAAATGTCGGCTATATAGCTGTATATATCTGAACGCACAGCCAAAGCAAGTGACGACACGAGTTTTTCTTTTTTGAAAGTCTTTGGACTCTGCAACTGAGTACACGCTATGTATATATTTACCTGACTTGCTCTCGCTCTGGCTTAAATGTTATCCATAAATCTTATTTAATCAAATCGTGGAACTAAATGCTCATTAATTATATACACAGAATTTTGATTTCAATGCATTATGTTTTAACTCTCCCGTACTCTTAAAATTCCCAAATCCATTTATGTTTTCAAACAATTAACCATTAATTTATTAATTTCACACATCCTAACTTCTGTAAAGTGTAGGACAAGCTCCGGAGGATATCCATGAATATATGTGACTTCGAAAGAGGCACGTCTCGTCCTTCGGATAGTTAATGGATAAAGCTTATGCCCCTGTGTAGGTTTTGCACTTAAGGGTTCAAATCCACTTCACGGTAGAAATTTTTTTGATAATAATGGGACTGTTAAGGACGGTGGTAATAGTGGTGGTAACGATGAAAATGATGATGATGATGGTGATAGTGATTATGCTGGTAATAATGAGAGGGTTATGGTGGTGATAGGAGTGGCGATGGTGCAAGTTATGTTGAGAAGATAATGGTGGTGATAATGGTGATGATGTCTGCCCCGTAGAACTACAATCTAGCGTTGATGGCCATTATCTTTTTCCTTTGCTGGATGACGATGGTGGTGAAAATGATGATGATGATGATGATGATCATGATGATGATGATGATGATGATGATTATTATGGTGGTGATAGAAATGTTGATGGTGCTTGTGATGTTTGAAAGAAGGATACTGGTGATAATGGCAGTGATGTCTGCCCTGCAAATTAACAATCTTGTTCTGGTGAAAATGATGATGATGCTGGTAATATTCACGATTATGGGGGGGTGGTGATGGGGCAGGCTTAGGATGACAGTGATAGGGGTAATAACTGGTGTTATTGTGAAATAAATGCGTGTAATTATATCCTTACATTATATTCTGTTTTGCTCTTGTTTTTTTTTTCCTTTTACATTTCCTTACACTCTTTTGCTTAATATATATATATACACATACAAACATTTATACAACATACATACACTTAGTTTCGCCTCCACTTTTAAAAAGTGTTAAAAACAAATTCTCGCAGAACCAACTCTCGGCTGCACAGGTACGTCAGCTAACACGACTGGCAGCTGATCAACATCTCTANGCCTATATGGACATTTCCACGCGAATCCACTCTTCTCATACCCCTACCGTGCTGCTCAAATAAAAAAAAAAATGTGCGCCTGGTTCGGCCGCTTGGCCGCGGCGGGGCGCTCGAACCACTGTAAGAAAGTGGGCACACTCCGTAGCATGGCAGTCAGCAATCTCCCTACTTATCTCTGATGGCAGTCAGCAATCTCCCTACTAATCTCTGGCCTAGTTTCGTCAGACATGGTCAAGCCCGAGGTCACGGAAAACTCTCTAGTGTTTTAGCAGACAAGTTGTTATGTATTACATGTGCAACTGCGTCAGCTATTTAGAATATATATAACAGAGATTTTATTAGGTTATTATAAATAGATTTTGTAATAAAGCTGAACAGATAATTTTCTGTTTGGTTAAGCTGCCATCGAGTCGACTTTTAAATTATTATTCATAATAAAGCGCGATGTACATCAAAGCTTACCTTACCTCATGGAAGAAATTTTTACTAAAAACGCATGCATCAGGTATGTATTTTGTGCTTACCTCTGTTGTATAGTAGTTTAACTCAGTGAGTAAAGTGACACTTTTGCTATTACTCTTGTCAACAAGTATGCTTCCCAAATGAGTGGTAGAGCACCATTTTTCATCAAAGTGTTGAGATAAGCTTTGTTGGATTATAATACTAATTGTTGCTTCATGTTGCAAATGTCTCCTTGAAATTCGATTTTAATAGTAGATTTACTCTAGTAAGCGATGCAACTTGGGTTTAATTTCCAACTCACATTGATTCGATGCACATGTCAAAAGAGCCTTTGGGATTAGAGTGGATGCTGGTTCACTGCCAGGAGGTGTTCATTACATAAGGTAAAAACTGTAATATTGTGTAAATGATCAAAGTTGAAGCAATTGTTAGAAATTGATCTTTTTCTTACATTTACAGTATTCGAGCTTGCGATATAACAAATTCAGATAAAGGACCTGTTTATCTCATATTTATCATTACAGTACATCCAGCGGCAGTTCCTCTCAGATCTTACCTTGAAAATGTCACATTCAAACAAAATACTATCCAGCGACACTTTATTATTGTACCTGATGATTTCACAAGGAGAGGTAAATCAAGGATAACTTTGTCATTTAAATACCATTAACGAGTCGATTAAGGCTATGAATTTTTTTTTCTTACTATTTAAACTAAAATAACATTTGCTAGCTGCAAACTGATCAACCTGTTGCTTGAGATATACAAGATCGAGGGTGAGCGTTCCTCAAACGAGCTAATAAATGACGTGGACGAAAACATAATGGTGCTTTGGATGTTGAACTCGGCGCACAATATACTGTTCTTGCCACGTAGTGTTACCATCACCTGCTGTCAAAAGTATTTTCTATTCATCAGTCAACTGAGCCACTCAACCCGCGATGTTGAGGTGCTATACGCATAGTAATCAACTTCTTGACAAGCTGCAAGATTTGGCCGTCACTACCAAACATCAGTGTTACATAAAGCTTGTTGTCTTGTCTCTGTATTGACCTTTGGGTGATCATTGTCAAGTGGTCAAGAGAAAGCTTAGCCAAGATTCGAGAAGAACGACGCTCGAGAGGAGCTGGAGAAACGAGTGGGATTCGCGTGAAGACCGTAATTTTAGTGAACTCTAAGGTAGTTTGATTTCATTAAATAAAATACTTAAAAACATCAAACAAGCTAAAATGCTTGCTTTATTTACAGCAAGACTAAATAGAATAAAAGCTGCTCTGTGGGCGTTGGGATACGCTGGTATGTACGTCAGTAATTGCCGTTGAGCAGCTATGCAACCTTGATATAATTGAGCTGATATGCTCAATAGCGGAATGCTGTCCATGCTTTGGAGTCCGAACTGTGGCTATATACTCTCTGAATATAATTTGCTCATGCCGCGCCGGAGCGAATGCTATGGTAACGCACGACTAGTTGTGCGTCAGGCACAAATGTGGCATGCTATAGTTGATCTTGCAGTCTGTAATGAGAAGGCAGAGAAATCAATCAGAGAGTGCTGCTACGGACAATGAGTCACGAAGACTGTATTTGCCTGACAGAGGTGGCACTCCTAGTCTTGTATCTATTTCGCAGAGGTTCAACCAGCAAGATGTTGAAGGCTTGACGAAACTTAGGAGTCTGCAGCGATATCACAGGCCCCGCTACTCCCCTAGCAATGGAAAGGTAAAATGCTTAGTTAACACTTTTTTTAAAGTTTTTGAAGTTACTAATGATAACTAATTATAATCGTAGCATGTGCACAGCCAAGAAGATCGACTTTCCCTGCGAAGTTTATCAAAGCTCGAGTCAGTCCGCAGTGGGCATAAAGTTATTATTCCGTCCACTCCATTGCATCCGATCTATAAGTATAATCAAACGACAATATCTGCACCATTGACTTCGTCTCAAGATAGCAGTAACGATGGTAACGAGCGTTACGTAGGTATTGCCTTGCGGCGGAAGGTTAATCAGATATTTCTGGATGTCGCTGTATCCAATGTATTTTTTGACAAAACATCGGACGGTGGAAAAGGAAGCCTCGCTGTACTGACATGTACCGCAGCACGCCGAGCGCCTAGCAAAGGATTCGTTTCATGCTCGTAATTATTTGTATTCAATTGGTATTGTTTTACTCTATTGTCCTGTATCGTTGCGCTAATTGGTGGACATCATTCGAGAGACGCAAGACAAATCGAGGAGAGAGGGGTTGGCGCTGCCGACGGCCGAGACATGAAAATTAAGAAGATGCGGCGGGGGCGCGGTCATTCCGATGCTACAGTTTGTTTCGAATTGTTAACAGTTTTTCCACTGCAATTTCGAGTACTTGCTGGCTTTTTCGTATTTTCTTTGTTTTGTCGTGCGAAACAAGTCTTTACATAGTTTGCATACCGGGTTCACGTGTTTAATATTACGCGTTCATATCCTTTCTTTAATATCTTCAGTGTCCGTTCTTTTTTTATCGACGTGCTGCGAGCAAACGTGGCAAAAATCCGTGTCAGCGGAACCGTCTCACGGTGATCAAAAACGAGAATAGTGGGGACGCGCACTTCACACATCCTTCACACATACTTAACACACATACACACACACGCCCTGAATCTTCTTCACACTGGGAAGTTGTTTGTATCTCAAAATTTTATATTTTTTTTGTATCGGTTGTTCGTGCACTCAGGGGTCATCCTTTTTATTTTTCTTAAAGTCATTCCTTCCTCCGTCATATGATAAAGTCAGTGAATTGCATGAATCTCAAGTCAAGTAAATTTGATTCTTTCTTGAAACACGCGTGGAATTTAGTGTCTTTCTTAGTGTCTAAATAGTTCATTTGTCAATTTATGTATCAGTCTTAGTTTAAGTTAATATTTGATCTTAACTGAACCCCACGGTTTTTATCAAACAGTCCATTTATATCGCAGTTTTCCTTATATCCGTTAAAGTAAAAAATCAGTTGACGACGTCACATAGACCCAGTCGACAGGGCAGCAGAGAGTTGTATTCAGCTAAACATTACATGAGATTATAGTTTGTCCCCAAATGATTATTTCCGTCACAGGAAATCCATTCAGGTGAAGTCTCGCTCTTACATGAAAATTTGAGGTATGTGAATCGACTCGTCCAAGTGAAAAAATCTATGGTAGCGAGTGACTGAGCGTTGTGCATCATCGATACCAGTTATCGTTCTAGAAAAGGGAAGACACGCCAGTTCTGAAGAAACTTTCACTGCCACGTTCATTAATCTTAATATAACTGATAGTCTCGCATCCGAGATTTCCAGCACTAGTAATCAGCTAATGTTGCCAAAAGGCAAGACGAAACATCAGAAGACATCCTCAACATCGCGCGATTGAGATTATAAGTCATGTTCAGAGTACAAGACCAATACGGATCATTCGCGCATCTGTCTTGCCTGTTTTCGCAAAAGAAGCGTGTCTGATGATTAGGTAACTGGTAGTGAAGTCGATTCCGGCAAGTCCATCGACAAGCATCGCAAGTGACTTTTTTTTTTTTTTTTTTTTTTTTAATAAAAATGAAACTTTTAAATTTTTATAGATTGACGGTAAGCCAACTATTAATTACACTTATTGTAAACATATTTTAAAATGCATTAAACAGCTAGCCAATCCAGTTTTTCATAAAGGAAGTCGACAATCCTTACTCATGCTAAGGCAATAATATCCCGAGGCGTTTTAGATAATTCATAGATTTATTTTTAAATAAATGTAAAAATTCTTGCACTACTACATTTTTCAAATAAATTCTTGTTTGACAGGATGAGCGTATGTATTCCAAGGTAGCTGCGCATTTAGCAAGTAACATGTATCGTATTCAGGCAAGGTGACCCATTTTACACGGTGGTTAGCTTACATTATATAAAAATTTACCTGTGTATTTTAGTAACAATTATTTACCAGGATTCATAAGAAGCAATAAAAGAGTAGTAGTAATTAATTATAGAAGATCAATTATTACAGCATGAGATATTCATACGTAGAAAAAAAGATTTTTGATGATGATAACGGTGGTTCTTAATATAATGAATTTATACTAAAATGAAAGACTGTTCATTTTTTAAATTGTTGAAAAAATGTCGTAATTTTATATATGTGAGTTCACAATAGCTGTCAATAAAATTACTATACACGAACATCGTTTAGAATAGATGACTAATCACATTTTAATTAATATAACAATATCATAAAAACAAGTCTACAGCGTAGTTTTTTGATTTTTTAACCATGTGAGCTCTCATTATCCGGCATGAAAAGCATGTAAATCGTACTTGTTATTATTTCTTTCAAGAAATTGCCAAGAAAATAACTTGTTTGTAAGTAAAAAAAGCTTTATTCTGTTCGATATTCATTATTCAAATATCTTTATAAATAAAGATTTCATTGAAATAGTAAATTATGTAAACAACGATTCAACCTCCTCCTTTTTTTTTATTCCTACCAAATATCTACTCATTAAATTCATTTCTCACTAGGGAAACTGTGGGTATTACTGGCACTGCTCTAATTACTAGCAGTCAATAGAAATAAATACATACAAAATTATTTTTTAATGATGAATATACAAAAAAATTTTTTTCGTAAAGTAGATAACTGCACAAATATTATTTAATCGCATATTAGTACGAAACATAAATTTGAATTCTTTTATCAATGACGATATAGACAGGTGTGTGATTCTTTCCCAAAAAATTGAATTTTACAGCAAAAAGAGACTTGCTTTCAATGGTATTTTTATCAATAAACATGGCAAAATCACACGAGAAACAATTTATTGAATTAAAAAAAAACCTCAATTTCTCGATAAGTGCAATGAAAATTAATTTTGAATGTTTTTTCGTTTTTAAATATTGATGCCAGTATTTGGTACAATACTTGTCGCTACTATTGAATTACTGGCAGTGATTCGGTAAGGTACAGCAATCTAACCTAACAAAGTCATCAACCACTAAAGCCTCTTGCTCAGTATTTGTCTTGGCCTTCTGAAGATATTTTTCAATTAGTAAACAAAAAGAAGAGTATAACTAAAACTCCATCAGTTATATCAGGTCCTCTGTGGAAAAAAATCAGTAAAGAAAAAAAAAATGAAGTTGTTAAATTGGAAACAGCAGCAGAAAAAAAATTGAGATCAGAGAAAACAAAAATGTTATAAATAAAAAGAGAAAACGACAAATTAATCAAGCAAGAAAAAAATTTCATGAAATAACAAATTAGAATCGAAAAAGAAAAGGCTAAACTAGTTGCACACCAAAAAAAAATTAATGAAATTAAAAAAAAAAATAAATCCCAAGAAGAAATTTTAAGAGAAGAGAAGATAAAATTGGAAAAAGATTTGAAGAACCAAATAAGCGAATTGCAAACAAAATTAAAA
>NW_019380565.1:579613-589646 GCF_000648655.2 Copidosoma floridanum
AAATATTATTTAAAAGGCATAATAAGCGCCTCATTTTCCACTTTGGAGCCTCTTGATTCACTATTTTGTTTTATTTTTACTAAAGACTTCTGTCTTAACAAGAAAAATTTATTTATTTTTTTCAAAAAAGTAAAATGATTTAGAATTTGACGAAAAGTTAAAGATTGTCGCACGAATTGCGCAGGGGGGTAGAGTAGTCGAGTATATTAAATTTTCTATAAGAATTAATTATTTCAATAATTCAAAGCTTATGTTTTTGTAATTTGTGTCTGTATAGTAGCTTAAAAGTTAAATTGGAGTTATACATAACATTTCTTTATATTATATATAACAAATTTTGTATGTAGTTTAAAAAATGTTTATACTATTTTAGACATATTTAGAAAGATTTAATTTCTACGTCAAATCATAATACCTTTTTCGTTCGGCTATTATTAATGAAATAAAAAGTTTTTCTTGAAAAATCGGACCTACGTCGAATGTCTTTCGTCAGATCTTAATCATTTTCATTAAAAAGGCTTTGTTATGGACAAGAAATAACACTTAGGGATTATGTTTAATACTTGCTTGTTTGGGGTCTATAATTAATTTAGAGGTCTGTGGCAAAACTGTCTGTCCGTCTGTCCGTCCATGTATGTGTGTATGTGTACGTGCGTTTAAGTATGGATGTTTATAATCAGTCATATCTTGGGACACCGATAGCTGATTTTTATGCAACAGGCCTGATTATTTTTTTTTTCCAATTCCTACTACCGCTAAAAAAAATTTAAATTCTATAACTTGTAAAGGTTTTTATCATAAGTTTTGAATTTCCTAACGACGATTTTTTTAAATTATTTAAATGACGAAATTTTTATTTAATAAGGTGCTGTCCATTACTTACGTGTACATATTTTTTTTTCTCATGACCCCTTCCCTCGCCCCTACGTAAACTACAATAACATTTATTGAATTCTCTTTTTAGTTAACATAAAACATAGTAAAGGTAAAAATCATTTTAATTTAAAAAAACATCTGAGTGTATCAAAATTATTAAAAAGATAAAATTAGTATTAAGACGTGATTGTTTTTGTTATATTTATACGCTACGTATATTATACTGAATTTTCATGAATGTATGTGGATTCATCAGAAAAATTTTGTTATAATGAATACTATTTAAATATCGATAAATAAGAAAATAAGTTAACGAATCTGTTGTATCTTGCTTCTAGTAGAAGAAATCACTGTAGTATCAATAAAAATTAGATCAACTAATTGTCGGGTGTCAACTAAGAGAAAGTATGGATGGAGGAAAAGATAAAATTTGTCATAATAGGTGTTAAATTGGATAACGTTATATTTCAATATTTCTTCCTCTCGTTATCAATAGTAAATCAATAATACTCCTACTCTCCCCCAGGTGTTAACGTAATTAATGGACAGCCGCCAATAAAAATATTACTTTGGAGAGAAAAAAAAAAAAATTTTCGCATTGGATCATTTTGATGTTTTATTTTATTAATTATTATAAACAAAATACTGTACTTTTCTTACACATTTGTTATAACTCATTGTTTCATTTCTATGCTATTAATAAACTAAGCCTTAGATTTCTTCTATTATTGTGTTCTTGTCACAGTTTGATATTAAATTTATAATCATTTACCTTGTTACGATTTTTATTCAAAGTTTGTTATGTTCCATAAACGATTTTTTATAATTTTTTGAATATAAAGTTGTTAATTTTACTTTTTAAGAATATTATGACTTTTCTGGTCAGCAAAAGAGCTCTCCTGACCTCGAGCGTTTTTGAGGGTCAGGTGTCCCCCGGTAAGTAAAATAGGACTCGCGATATAAGCACCATTGCTCCAAGGCTGCCTTACGTCTACGTATTTTCTGCTTTGGATTATTTTCATATCACATCTTACTTAGATTTTATGAACAAAGTATCACATTTTTGATAAAATAATTGTCTTGTTGTTGTGTAACAATAATCTAGGGCTTTTATTGTTTATATTTGTGTCATTATAATAGTTAATACTTTAAATCCAAGTTATATACCACATTAGAGATGTCATTGTGATATTTTAATTTTCCAAAAGAGGCTTTTAAATTATTTTCAATAAAAAGTGAATAATTAAAAAAAAAAATTTTTAGTCCCACTCAGGTGAGATAATTTAAGTCCGACTATAGCGAAGAAATACAAGTCCTTATGAGCAAAACACTTACTTTTAAAAAATGAATGCGTGCTCTACAAAAATATTTTAAAAGACTAAAACTTCTTAAGAAATTTTTTTTTAATCTTTGCCAAGTACAATTTGCGAGTTCCATTTAAGTGAAACAATACAAGTCCCTCTGGTTTAAAAAAATACAAGTCCTGGTCGACAAAAAAATTCACTTTTAACATTTGAAATTCTTGATCTACAAAGACTTTTATGTCGACCGATATGTCTTAAAAATTATAGAAAGTTTAATTCCCAAGTCTCTCTCCAGTGGGAAAATTTAATTTAACTTTTTTTTTGTTTATTTTTTTTATGAAAGTTACTAAACTTCATTTTTAATATGCGCGCAGATTACTTTTTTTTTCGTGAAAAAAAAAAATATATGCATATATGTATTTATACTAGCAGGGCTTCGCCTGTTTCGCACCTTGCGTCCCAAACAATCAGTAAACATCAGTAATTTACGTTCTTTCATCTAAAATATAAACAAACTGTATTTCTTATGATGACTCGCATTTGTCAACAAAATTTTTTTTTCTTTTTATTTCCGTTTATTCATGTTTATGTTTCCCTTATGTAGTCTTGCTTACTCATAGAAGAAGCTGTATAATGGACGAAAACTGACAATAAGAGGCATTTTGTTTTAATTACATCTTCGAGGGTTTAGAATAAATATAAGTACTCTGACGAAATGTGTGTATGTCTGTGTGGGTGTGTGCATGTATGGATGTATGTAATCAGTTCATATTTCAGAATCCTGACAACTGATTTATAGGAATCGGGGCTCATTTTTAATTGTCTTGAAATTCGTATCATCGCTGAAAAAAGAATTTATGTTTTGTACCTTTTAATAAGGTCATTGTAGCGATTTTTTTTAATTCCGAAAATGATTTCTTTTTTATTTTTTGAATTAAATTTTTTAAATTTTTTTNGGCTAAGGTGTTATAAATAAACAATCCACGATTGATTATTAAATACCAATGTTTGGTCAGCACGGTTTCTCAACTTCATCACGATGTTCAGTTATGCTACACTAACAAAAAAGGAGAAAAGACACAAAAATAAAATGTATAATCATATTGTGTCGCTTAATAAAACATCCTGATGAGGTCAACAAACCGAGCTGACGAAACGTGGCTTGGATATTTATTAATTAATACTAGATTGTTTATTACCAAGACCTGACTACCCTTCACGATTAACAAATAATTAATTTTTATTGCGATGTATATTGTGTTTAAGCCTACATAAATATTGTTTATATAATATTGTTCCATAATTTTGGCCCATATCATTTCACTACCCGTGCTACTGAAGCAAATACTATTGCACTACTGGAGCGTTTTAATCATTTACTAGTTACTTATTTTCAAATCATTTAAAATGTTAAATTGTACTGTCACGTTACTAACTACCTTAGTAATTATAGGCGTGAACAGAAAAACAATTTTGTTTTTGCATTTTGCTATTCACATTGTATAACCTGAAAAAAGTTAACATGTAGACTTAGATTTTTGTATTTGTTCTACTATAGGGTACGTTACCT
Organism: Copidosoma floridanum; assembly: GCF_000648655.2. Next base: position 583,364 of record NW_019380565.1, read on the forward strand.
CTATTTATTCTTGACGTTAGAAAGAAAAAATTAAGTGGAATAATTTAGTGCGTCTAAATATTGAGGTTAATACTCTTCACAACTGTTATATGACAAAAAATGTTTTGAAAAATTCACTCCTATGGATCAATTCACAATGGGAGCCATAAATTTCACGTTACTGCTGCAAGACAGGTCATTTTAAACATCGTGCCAAAAGACTTTCAATGATAGGTTAGTCTCTACATCACCTACTTAACAGTCGGTGATTAAAATGTCAAACTCTCCAGTAAAAGTATTATTATATTTAATCAAGAATACCAAAATAAGAATACTGTTTGAGAAGTACCGAAATTCAGTGTGAATAGTAAAAAAAAGGATTTTAAATATATTGTTATTACCTTAGATCATTAAAAAGTACAATAATAATAAAATAAAAAGAAAAAAAATTGTTGACTACAGGACGTGAAAATCATCCGTTGAATTGGGAACCATGTATCTTGTTGAAATTTTTTTTTTTTTTAAAGAATGTTTATTAGGTAATTGTTTATTAGTACAAGGATGATAAACATTGTACACAAAAAGATCTATATTAATCTAGTACAAAAATTGCAGAGTCACCCAGTGGGTGCTCGCTGTTGTATGCTATTTTACAACTTTTCTTTTTGTTATTATATATTTATTTAATTTCTATTCATCTTCTTGATTTGACCAAAGTGGATAATATAGTTGGGGTACAATTAATATCAATACAAGATACAAGTATCTAGTACCTTTTTATATTTATGTTACTTCCACTAAATCAAATTTATTTATGTAACTCCAACTTTATCAAATTTACTTATGTTACTTCAACTGTATCAAAAACAATTATTGTATTTGTTGATTAACTAACTACGATTAAACATTTACGTCTTTTAAAAAAAAATTTTCTTATTCACGTTTTACTCTTGAAGTTTTAATTCATGTTGTTTTTTTAAAATAAAGTTTGATATTATTACATGCTTTGAAATACTAGTTTATTAGCAAATTAAATTTATAAATACACACAATTAATGTAACTGTTTATAACACGACATTTGTACCGTGCCTGGAGTTTACGTCAATTTAATTATACAGGAATATATAGGGATACTGGAAGAATAGTTAAAAATAGTTTATTTGACATTTGTAAGGATTCTCCTGGACTTTTTTTAACAGTATAAGAATCTTTGGAGAATTTTTCCCATCTAGACATTCGCATATTTTTAAGAGAACTGTTTTTACTCCGAAAATCTGCTTTTTGGGATATCTCGCGGTCTTCCTGCAATCAACGCCCCTTACGCGTCCCATACGAACAGCATTACAAATTATTATTAAAAACTAGTATGTGTTCCTAACATCGTGGTGTCACGCAACACAACAAAAAACTAAAATTTTCCTCAGGAGTTCTTATAAAATGACCAGAAATCATGGGGTCTAAGGACGAGCCTACGATATCTTGCAAATCTTTTTAGCAGACTCGCAACAATTTTTTTCAGTCCCTAATCAAAGAATTCTTTTTAAATTCTTATATAATTTAAAAAGATGACGAACAGAATTTTTATTAAAGTAAACGTAGTACTCTTTTGATATTCTTTAAGTAATCTGATGTAATACTGTAGTATGGAAGTTATAGTGAACTTTTTCATGAAAAAAAAACATTTACAGAATTCATGTGCTATGAAAAAATATTTCTAAATTGCAATAATAGCAATCTTGCTTGACACTTTATTGTATTTTTGATGGTACAAAAGATATGTATTGCACTTAGGTGTAAGGATAATCCGTTTTTACGTCTTTGTTTTATAAATATACGTCATTATAAAATATTTTTAATAACATTATGATTGAGTCATGATGACAAATTCTTATCAAATATTCCCTGTCTGCGACTATCACATGAGATCTCACCTAAAATCTCAGGTAACTATCTCATGCCTAAAAATTTACTATCCCATCAGTAAAAAGTTATTAGCTATTACTTTATCTTTTAATTATAGCTATATTTAAAGCTATAATTGGGAACATTAATAGCTAAATTTTGTTGTTTACAAGTCGTGTAAAATTTTTAGTTGTAAACAACTACTTTTTACAGTAATTATTAGTACATAATTATAGCTACTTAGTAGTTAGTTATAGCTATGATTGTAGGTGATTATAGCTGCAAATATAGCTATAATTTATCAGTAAAGTAATAGCTTATAATTTTTGACTGAGCCAGCTTAAAATTATTTATAAGAACTGTTGTAAGTTCTATGCCACTTCTGACTATACTAGTTAATTGACTTTAATACATCTTTGAACGATTAAAGTCAACTTGTTTATGAACCACACTGGCACGTATTGAAAAAAGTTATTTCATTTGGAATATACATAAAAATAATATTAAGTGCACTTGTCATTAATAAAAGTAAACTTGAGTTCCATTAAACTAATTAAATTTTACTTTCAGTATATAATTATTGAAATTACACCACCTATCTAAGTCTGTTTTAGCTCAATCGATTAAGTGTCAGCTAACCACTTTAAAGGATCCAAGTTCAATTCCCCCGTCACTGTAAATATTTTTTATTATTCTTAGTAAAGAGCCATTTATATTCACAGGATTCTTAAACAATTTATGTAAAGAAACAGTGGTATAATAAACAAACTGAAACTGAAAAATTTATCTTTCAGTACCATGAAAATGAGTAAAAAAAATTTTTTTTAATGTTTNATGTTTGGTCAGCACGGTTTCTCAACTTCATCACGATGTTCAGTTATGCTACACTAACAAAAAAGGAGAAAAGACACAAAAATAAAATGTATAATCATATTGTGTCGCTTAATAAAACATCCTGATGAGGTCAACAAACCGAGCTGACGAAACGTGGCTTGGATATTTATTAATTAATACTAGATTGTTTATTACCAAGACCTGACTACCCTTCACGATTAACAAATAATTAATTTTTATTGCGATGTATATTGTGTTTAAGCCTACATAAATATTGTTTATATAATATTGTTCCATAATTTTGGCCCATATCATTTCACTACCCGTGCTACTGAAGCAAATACTATTGCACTACTGGAGCGTTTTAATCATTTACTAGTTACTTATTTTCAAATCATTTAAAATGTTAAATTGTACTGTCACGTTACTAACTACCTTAGTAATTATAGGCGTGAACAGAAAAACAATTTTGTTTTTGCATTTTGCTATTCACATTGTATAACCTGAAAAAAGTTAACATGTAGACTTAGATTTTTGTATTTGTTCTACTATAGGGTACGTTACCTCTATTTATTCTTGACGTTAGAAAGAAAAAATTAAGTGGAATAATTTAGTGCGTCTAAATATTGAGGTTAATACTCTTCACAACTGTTATATGACAAAAAATGTTTTGAAAAATTCACTCCTATGGATCAATTCACAATGGGAGCCATAAATTTCACGTTACTGCTGCAAGACAGGTCATTTTAAACATCGTGCCAAAAGACTTTCAATGATAGGTTAGTCTCTACATCACCTACTTAACAGTCGGTGATTAAAATGTCAAACAGTTTTTTATGTATTGCCGATCAAAACGCAATTGTAGAGTGAAAATTTTTTTTAGCTTTCATTCAGCAAAATAATTTAAAAGTAGTGTTTGAATTATATAATCCGTTTTTTTTAATGTACAACTTTAAAGCTAGTTAATTATAAGTGCACGTTACAATTTAAAACACGTAAAATACTGAAAACAATAAAACACCAGATTATAGTTAAATTTTTCTTTGTAGATAAATATAATAGGAAGCAAAGTCATGGATCTGTGGATTCCACCAATGATAAAAACTGTTAGCTATACTGAAAAAAAATGTAAAAAATAAATAATCGTTAAATATCAAGCAAAGCTATTTCTGACTAATTTTTTTGCAGCTTCAGTAAATTTGTTGTCCAACAACGGCAGTGGTGGCGTAGTAAATCGTCATGGAATAAGTACTAGAACATCGGAAAAGTCTTTCAGCAATACGAAAAAAAATTTTTATGTGCTGTTTTTTATTTTGCAGAAAACTACAACCTAGTCAATACGAAGGGCAGTGGAAGAGGTAATAATAAGTTAAATTAATGAATGTGAATGTCGTATAATATCTAACCATGGGCGTCTAACAATGTTTATGTTTGCTATCTCATATGTAAGGCTTTCTATCGTAAAAGAAAATGACAATTGTAAAACACAAATGTATTTTTAAGTCAGTATAACATACAACTGATTAATAGAAAGGAAATCACGTGAAGCTAGTGTACGTTAACTAATAACTCCAAAGTTCAAAAATAACATTTATAAAAATTTAGTTGGAGATTTGCTGTTTCATCCAAACCAAAGCTTCACTTATATTAAACCACATGTCTTAAAAAACAAAAATGTTAACATGAATTACTGAAATACTAAAGTAGAATGCAACATCCGTTGTCAAGTATGGGGCTAGGTGGCCTAAAACGGAAAGGTGCTTGTGAGCCGGCGCATGAAACACAAAGGGCTAAGTGTTAATATGTCAAGGTTACCCGAGTATCTCGGACTTTATCTCAGTTCCAAACGAGCCCCAACACCATGGTATAGTGTAATAATTACATGCAATTTTTTAAAAATCAATAATTTGATAAATTATGAAAGGTATGGAGTTTGTAATCAGTGAAAAACGAATACACTCATAGTATTGTTGTTGTTTTCGGTCAATTAAAGCCTATTGAAGTTTTAATTAAGCCAAAAATATTGGGCTTTTTTAAAGACTTTATGAGGTTACCATTACTCAAACAAAAAACGTGTGCTCGGACAAAGCGGGTTGCTTAGCTGGTATACGATTTGCACTTATATCATTTAGTATACTAAATTTTCTATCATTTAGTATTTTAAATTACTAAATTAAAAGTATAAATTTCTTTAATTTGTTCAAGATAGTGAGTAAATATAAGAGGGAAACACAGGGATTTATGTTACAAATAAGACTTTTACTATACAAATTTTTAAAATATTGTTAACTACTTTTAAATTGTCAATTTACCGATTTAATAGTCATTTAGAATTATGTATAGCTATATTTTATAAGGGAGTATCTTAAGCTATTGGAGAGGGATTAAATTAGACTAAAATTACCGTGCCAATAATTAATCAAAGTGCATTTCCCTTTATTGTAGTGCCTTTCCGTTTTGCCAGAACGGATACCCCCCCTCCCCAAGTGGTTATGTCAAAGGCTTCTTTACTTTTAGTAGTGGAACCAACATTAATGGCCAATGACTCAACATTGCTAATTGATTTTAGTTATATGTGCCCTTTACAAAAAAATAAAATTAATCTTTATTATTGTACAAATACTACATTTTCTGAGTCTGAAATGTCAACTAACCCACTTTAAGCTTCCTTCCCCTATATACCGTAATAAATGAGCTGTATAGATTTTCAGGAAGAAAAAGAAACGGACATCGAGCAGGCAAGCAAGTAAGGTACCGTAGGGAGATGGCGATGAAGCGCAAAAGATTGGAAAATTAGAAGGAATTTTTCAGTATCCTGCAGGTTTCAAGAACCTGCAATACGAGAATTGGTAAGATGTAACAATTATTTACGTTCATAAAAATATGAAGAGTACATCGTGAATGTATCAACGACGCACAGTATGACAAAACTGATGTTTTTGTGCAACAATACAATTGCGCCAGCTGTGATAATCGAATTTTAATAACTTTTTTGCAGCTTGAAGGTAAGAGCACACATAATAAACAAAAAATGGTCCGCAACAAAAAAAAAAAAATGTAAGGGTTGGAAAAACTACTATTAAGATGGAAAAATATGTTGTCTGACACGGAAGTATAAATTTTTTTTTTGGGAGTAAAAAACATTATTTTTTCTCAGAATCAAACAACAACGGTAAGGTTGTTACAAAAAACGTTACAGAGGGCCATATTCTAATACCCAGGGTTAGAAACGTCAAAAAATTTACATATTTTTTTATCTCAAGAAATGTCTATTGATTGATGTCTGATCAAATGATGTCTCACCAGGTACCAAAGCTTTTTTTTTACAGAACACAAAAGTTCTAAAACTAGAAGTAGCTTCATCCAATTTTCGGCTCAAAAGCGCCATGTAATGATCTCAAGGCAAAAATTGAATGTAAAAATCAAAAATCATGAATATTTATCCTCAAGACTTAAAACCTAAAATTATTGTGTAAATATACATGTATATGTTTTAATATTACATAAGAGCTAATCTTAGATACAAGGATGGTAAGTATGACAAGCACAGAAAAACGATACACCGCG
>NW_019380565.1:612406-675160 GCF_000648655.2 Copidosoma floridanum
AATACAGAATCAATAAGTAATGTTTATTGACGTGAGCGTGCCATAACGAGAGAATAATCACCTGCGATTAAAAATTAAAAATATGTACTTTTGCAAAGTGCAATCAATAAACACTATAATCACTACATCAACTACGTATGCACTCTCACCTTACTGTCCGTCGGTTCAGCGAACTTGAGGACGTTCCTCCACGTGTTGTCGACGTTGTCGAAGAGGGCTTTAGACTCCTCCACGTCGTTCTTTTTGGTGCTGTAGACGTAGAGAAGGGCCAGTGCAACGCCTTTTTTGACGAGGGCCTCTATCAAGTACTGCTTTTGCTGATCCATGGCTAACTTGATTTTGACGGTATCAGATCTCTGATCGTTTTCGGAAACGTAGTAGGCGAGCAGTTTGTCCTGGTCAATGGACTTGATGATCACCTCGTCTGCGAAGTTGACCATCTGGCCGGACAAGTGGAACACATTTTCTGCTAGATCGTCATGGGGCACGAACCGAGGCGCGTCCACCAATTCCAGAGAAGACAGCATGGCTATGTGTACCGGTAGATGCTCCGGATAGTAGAGCTTGGGGTTATTAGACAGTTCGGGCGTCGTTTCGGTGGGCTCTGAAATTTTTTTTTCCATTTATTTTCTTTTATTTCAGTTTTACTGTATTAAGAGCTTACACGGAGATCGTCATGCATTTTCTTTTCACTTAAATTTTGGCGAGTTTACACAAGGAAAAGGGACTTTTAAAATTTTAAAATTTTATTTTGTGGGAATATATATATTTATATACAAATATTTAATATATAAAAAGTTAGTTGGTTTAAGACGCAAAATAAGCAACTTAGAGCTGGAAACAGTTCGTGCTCTCTTGGCTTGTCTTTTTTGGGCTGTTGGAGCTTTTTAAAATGATCTTTAACAAGTTCTTTATTTATTTTTCCAATAGTAATTGTTAAAAAGTAATTTTCTGTGATAATAAAGATTTTAAAAAATGACTAACTTGCATTATAAAATTTGTAGCTAAGCGCAAGCCAAAAGTTCACGAGTTCTTAGATATTTTTTGTGTTTAGTTAAATAAAAATCAGAGTGTCAATTTAATGAAATAGTAGTTTTCGTACCTGGTGGCTCGTGTCATCAGGAAAAGCACTCCTTGTGCTCAGGTTAATTTTTCTACTGAGGGCGTAATCGACGTCCAAAGGTAAAAAAAAAAACGCCTAAAATAAGAAAAAGGATTTTTGTGCATATGTTAAAACGGTAATATAGCTTTTGAAAATGGAAAATACGTATATTTGGTGGTTTGGACAATACGTATACGTGGTTTTAGTTCATTTTAGTAATGAAGAGAATGTTATAAAAATTATTTTTACCACTTAAGAAAATGTATCTAAAAAAGGAAAGAGGCCTGAAATAACTTGCTCAGAGGTGAAGGAGCAGCGGTGGCTCAGTGGTAAGCAAGCTTGTTACTAATACAACGCAGGTCTAGGGGTCGTGGGTTCAATTCCCAGTGAATGCAGATTTTTTCAAAAACTGTTTTCATCGGGAAAAGTTTCTATGTAACCCCGGCTGTTTCGGGGCGGGTTTTTCCGTGGAATTTTCCTTCAGAGTAATTCTAGGGTTTTTTCCTTACCCCACAGGTTTTCGGGCCTGGATGAATGCGAAACAGTGTTAGGGCTATGGGTAGGGGACCCGATGCCAGGCGTCGGGCAGAGATCGCCGACCATACCGGCGAGGAGTGGTCCCTGAAACATGGGGCTCCGGGGATGCTTATTAGCCTGGATCCGATGCTTTGGCAGAGAACGCCGGTTCAACGGGCGAGGAGTGGACGTCCTGGAATAATGGAGTCTTATCCGGGGAAAGGCTACACAGTGGCGAGTGGACCCGATGCACCATTGGTGCAGAGAGTGTCAGCTTAAATGGCAAGGTGTTCCACCGGAGATCCTCGCACTGTCCCCATAGATTCAGGTAGGATATGAGGAAGAATGGTTTGTTGAATGTGTGTGGCAATACACCCCCACACATAGGTGGTGACTGGGTGGCTCCCGCAACTAGGCCAGTAGGCTGTTGTGGTAACCCGAAAAAAAAAACTTGTTTAAAGGTGGAGCTATAGATGATTTATAATCCAGAAAACAAAAAAAAAAAGATATAACGTAAGTTGAACTCGTAGAATTTATCGTACGATTAAAATAAGTAATAAGTACTATCTATTTGCATGTGAAAATCGTACTCATCAAGCTCAGCAAGCCAATTGCACTTCATATTTTGTAGAGCTTTATTGTATTCATCCCACTTTGTGATTTTCTCTTTATCATTTTTGTTTGTCTGATTCGTCGTTGACTTTTTGGCTGGTTCTGAACGATCGATTTTTGAGTCTTCTCGCCTGTTGAGGAATTTAAAAGTAAGTAGTGTACCGATGAAAAAACGACGAAATTGATAAAAACTGTGAAATAAGACGTATAGTGGAACACTGGGTTTCTAATGATCTTGAAAAAGCACCTTAGAACCTGAACTAAGTGCTTGAGAGTAACGTTAGGCACGATTTCTTTGTTTCTCAAGGAACTGCGAAGTTTTCATCGATGAATGCCACCTCCAGATTGCATGACAAGGCCACCATTTATCGAGCGAAAACCGTGAAATTCTATGGAATAATTGACGAGAACATTGCCAATGTTTGTCCAATATTTTTCAATCGCAACTTTCAGTATTTAACCACCATGTACTGCAAAACCTAGGACGGTTTCCGATTGTGATGAAATGTTGATCATTTTATTGACTTCCAGCGTTTACGTGGATAAATGAGGATTTACTTGCATTGTGTGAATGATAAATCGACCTTTCTTGTCTTTTTTGGCACTTTTCCGTCTCAATACTAAAAAAAAAAAAAAAAAATCCGAACGTTAATTGACTCATTAATGGTATTTTATTAACCAATTGGTTCTTAATTTACCTTCCCATGTTGTAGTATCAGGGACAACGATAAAGTATCGCTGGATAGTATTTGGTTTGAATGAGACATTTTTAAAGATGAGATCTGGAAGGAATAAATTGTTAGGAACTATCGCTGGCTGTACTGCAGTAATAAGTGTGTGATAAACAGGTCCTTTATCTACATTTGTTATATCATAAGCTCAAATACTGTAAATGAAAGAAGAAGATCGATTTCCAACAATTGCTTTAACTTTATTCATTTATACAATATTGACGTTCTTACCTCGTGTAATAAATACCTTCTGGCAGTGAACCAGCATCCATTCTAATGCCAAGGGCTCTTTTGACATGTGCATCAAATCTATGTGAGTTGGAAAATGAACCCAAGTCTCATGGCTTACTAAAGTAAATCTTATATATTAAGATCGGTTTTCTGGAAGACATATGTATGATAAAGCAACAATTAGTATCATAATTTGACAAAGTGCACCTTACACCTGTATGTAATATTACAAGCATCTTAAAACATACCAACATTGTCATTATCCAAAAATGATGCAATACCACTCACCTTGAGTGAATAACTGTTGATGAGAGTAACAGCAAAAGTGACATGTCAATCACTAAGCTAAATTACTTTAAAATAGAAATAAACACAAAATACACAACTGATGCATGTTCTTTCAGTAAAAGTTTCTATGAGGTCAGGTAAGTTATGTTGGACATCGCACTTTATTATAAATAATAATTAAAAAGTTGACTCGATGGCAGCTAAACCAAACGTAAAATTATCTTTTCAGCTTTATTACAAAATCTATTGATAATAACTTAATTAAACTGACGCAGTTGCACATGTAATATATATCAACTTGTCTGCTAAAACACTAGAGAGTTTTCCGTAACCTCGGGCTTGACCATGTCTGACCAAACTAGGCCTTACTCCGCTGAAAAAACTAGGCACGCATGATGAGTCTGATTGATTACTTCTAGTTGGCCCCAGGGTTGGCGCTGGCAAACGCTTGGGGCAAAAATGTAAGGACCGAAGACCAACACTATTATTAGGTATTTTATGTTTCAATTTTATACTTTGGGTCGTAAGGGGGCACGTTTAAGCTTATTTGAGTGTACAATTTTTTTCCTATGATGCCTCAAATCTAGTTTCACATTTCTTTCTTCTATTAATTTAATCATTTTGTATTGTTTCGTATACTGGCTATCGAATTTCCCTAACCTGGGCTCCTTTAATAAAAAAAACTACGTCTTTTATGTTAAAAGACTTGAAATTGAGTTTTTGATCATTACAAGCTCTTGATCTTTCTTTCACTTCTATTAATTTTTTGTAGGCAGTCTTTTTTGTATAGTTTAATCATATAGTAGATCATGGGTAGGCTTCCCACGATATCTATGTCTATAACTTAAAAGCTTATTTGGAAGTAGTCGTTACAATCATGGGTAATTTAGTTTTCATATAAACTAACTTTTTCCGTTGACACTCTCTACAAATACGCACGTATTCTGGAATGTCTTCTATTATACCGTCCCAAATATATTTCTCACGTATTCCTCTATAGGTCTTCGCCATGCCTTTATGCTCTCCTATCAAAGAGTCGTGTGAGGGGACAGTAATCTTGCCCGTACAAATAGTGAGTTGTAAATTTCCTTTCTTCCAGTCGCTTCGTAAGGAATATTTAATAGGTAACCAATGAAGTTTTTCTATTCCGTCCCCTATTTTGGCTATGCTTACGGTAACTATTCTTAAATTTACCATGACGTCCTTTAATCGTCTTAAACATCTTACTACTGTAACGACTGAAAGTATGTCTTCTGATTCATTTTTTACAAATAGGGAGAAAATTATCCGTTTGTTATATAAGTCTCTCTGTAACATAGAACCTACTCTGGGGTTTTGAATTCTCAATTTCCTAATATCAATCATGTCGAAGTCCTTTAATTGTTTGCATACAGACGTTTAATGTGCGGTATTGTCTTTTCTCATGAGCAACTGATCTCTTGAGAACTTAATAGGGTTAATCACCAAGACTCGCTTCTCACCTTTGTCCCTACAACCGTGCCTGACGTCGTCAATGTTCACCCTTTTGCCACCCATCGTATGTCTACCCACAACCCTTAACATTTTCTTTTCTTTTATTATCTTCTACTTCTTCAGGGGCGTCCCCCTGATTCTTTATGGGCTCTCTGGCGTCATTTATTTCTTGAGCTTCTACCTGTGCCGGCTTAAATACTAGAGGCAAACTATCAGCACAGGCTCTCCCTATCTCTTTTCCTTTTCTTCCTAGAGCTTCTACCTGTGCTGGCTTGAGTACCAAGGGCAAACCATCAGCACAAGCGCTGTCTATCTTTTCTTCTTTTCTTAACTGATGCTGCGGACTAGACTCCGATGGTGTTTTGCACACCGGTACCAGATTCGGCAAGACTTTTAAACCCAATGATGCCACTGTCCATGTGTCTTTTTGTTTCTCAGGGGTCTGTTCCTATGGTAGTAGTTTCGTCAGTGGGTGTATTAGGCTTAGTTTTATTACAAGAGATATCAGAAAGGGTTGCTTTCGTTGTACCTGTATAGAAAGCATTATCAATTTAAATCTCATACAGGGCGTCTTTGGGGCAGTTGAGAGTGGGCAGAAGTACTAGATTTTACGAGAGCGCATCTGCATTTGAGTTTACTTTCCCCGCTTTGTAAACAACAGTATAGTCATATTCGCGTAATTGAATTTTCCAACGCGCTACTAGCAAAGTCGTAACATCAATGAATTGTAACCATACTAGGGGCCTGTCATCGGTTACTAAAGTAAATTTTTGCCCATATAAGTAAAGTAGGAAGTGTGTCACGGCAAAAACCATAGCGAGAAATTCCTTTTCTGAATTCCCTGCACAACCCCAACCTGAACCTTTTTACAGCCGCGCGTACTGCTCCCTGGGTTATAACCTTGACCGATTCAAGGGGGTAATCTTCTGAGATTAAACTTATTTCAGTTTGTAGAATCTTTGTTACTCTCAATCCATACTCTGATATATTCTCTTGTATTCTCTGAACCACTCGAGATAATTTGGCCTGAAGCTGGGTCAAGCTCTGTTAAGGCAAAAAGATCCCTTTAAACTCGGTATAAAAATAATTTAGATCTAGGAAATTTTTATGAATAATTTAATAACGGGCATTCTCAGTAATCTTAGCTTCAATATTTTGCATGAAGAGATCTATTTTCTCAGACTTAACGTATTTTTCGAGGGCTCAACATTTCTTAACAAAATTAGAAATCGGTAAGACTCCATTATTAAATTCTGGTGTCAGATTATTTAATTCGCCATGACTTTAGACCACGAGTCAAGTTTATCAAAGATATAAGCTAGGCACAGCTAAAAATCTGCACCAACAGGTTTTATCTGACAGGCAGTATAGCAAAGTAACACGTTGTCGAAGATCCCTGCACGGAAAACTTCGTCAATAGCCCTCGAACTTTGCTTACAGAACAGATTTTATTTGACAACTTTTCCTGCAAAAAAGAAAAATTATGAAAAAAGTTTTGAAACGTTGCTGCACAGGAAACTTTGACGTTGGTCATTGAGACGAACTTATCAGAGAAATCAGTTATAGCTATGCTAAAACCTTGCACGAACTAGATTTGCCTTACGCTTTTCGAAGATTATCACACAGAAAACTTTGACTTGGAATGACGAGTCAATCATATCTTAGATATGGTATCTGGTTTTATTTGACAGCGTTTACCGCAAAACAGTGCCACGATTTTTTAATTCTTATGGAAGATACACATTTAAAAAAAAAATTGGTTTTTCGCTGTAGAAGAAATTATGTTTTATTTCAAGCATTATTATTATTATTCTTATAACGTTTATCATTGATCATTAAATATTGAGCCTCTGGCCTTCCACCTCCGCCTAACGTCTTTTGTTTTCTTACGTATGACACGGGTCATTGAGCTTTTAGTGTTCATTAATATATGTGATACTTGTGCCTTACAATTGGACTATCAAAAATGAGGTTCGAGAAACACTTTCACTATAGTTTAACTCAGACAATCTGAAAGTTTCTCTAAAATTTTCTAGCAGTATCAGACATTTCAAATGTTTTCTTGTATTAAATTTAATTATAAATAAAACAACTTAATTACAAGAAAGTTTGACGATGAGTTTCGAGTAAAGCATATCAAAGATATGAGTTGGGCACTGCTGACAATCATATCAGAAAGTGTTTTTCTTTAAAAAACACGCTATCAAAGATTCTCGTGCGTGAAACTTTGACTTTAAAACACGAGTCGATCTTATTACAGTGTTTATCGCAAAGTAACAAGTTATCAAAGATCTTGACCCGCGAAACGTTGACGATGGGCCTTGAGAAAAGCTCATGAAATATATCAACTAGACACTGCTAAGAATCTTATTTGACAGTCTGTCTCCTAAAGAAGCACGTTATTAAAGATTCCCAAGTGGAAAACCCTGACGACGGTCATTTTGTAAAGTTACACGTAAAAGACTTGGGGATATCGTCTGTCGATCTTGAAACACCTTGAAAGACCTTTTCTCAATTTCCAATATATTAAAGATTCATAATACTAAACCCCATAACATCTTTCGTCAAGAAATTTTCCTTCAAGTAATAAATAAGAATAGAAAAAATATCCTCCCCAGGTGCGGATCGAGCACACAACCTCCTGTTTACTAGACAGTTGCTCTACCATTTGTGCTACCGAGGAGCTGTACATTCACTCGCATGGTAAGTTTAGATAAGTTCTCATTCTTAATTTTTACAGCTGTCTTTTACCTAGGCTCGATAAAGTAGGTGTATGACTCTAATCTGAATGTACAGCTCCTTGGTAGCTTAAATAGTAAAACAACTGTCTAGTAAACAAGAGGTTGTGTGATTGATCCGCACCCAGGGATAATATTTTTCTCATTCTTATTTATTACTTGAAGAAAAATTTCTTCGAAAACAGAAATTATGTGGTTTAGTATTATGAATCTTTAGTATATTGGAAATTGAGAAAAGGGCATGTATGGAGGATATAGATTGCTTGTTTAAAAAGTGCCACCGTTTATATACATGCACCTCATGATACAATCGTTAAGATGTACCAACATTCGCTTGTATACCTATTGGTCGTATCAAATTTCTTATTATTCTACAAATTACTTAATAGCCTTCTCAGAAGACTCAATTGTTTATAAAAAAAAAAAATCAAAAAAAAATTTTCTTCTACGTAAGTATTTAGGGTTCCTGCCGGATAATTAATTCGATTATTTACAAACTGCATGTTGAAGACTCCAAATGAATTTATTAAAAAACGATAATAAGCCTACATTGGACGTGAATTGTCTAAGTTCTTCAGTAAATTTTTTCTCACTCCTCAGCATCTGTTGTAGTAAAATTTAAAACGAACATTTCCACGACAAATTGCGTAATTTTCAGAATTTTCAACTTACGGAATACCTGTATTATGTATAATAAAGAGATATGCATGTTATTATATGTATTATCATGACCCACATAATTAAATAAATGCCATAATTTTAGATTACTTATTTCAAAACCAGTAAACAATTTGGATAGCTACTCATTCATTTCAGAACTTAAGTAAAAATATAATTCTTAGTTTCAAGTTTTCACTTCTGTTGGCAGTCCCATGACTGCCCACTGCTTTTAATATTCATACCTTGTAACTGGCATATGACAGTTTGAAAAAATCTTCTAATTTTAAAGGTAAATAACGTTCATCGCCGATAATAGCCCTGAAAATTTTTACATAGTGGCGGGGGGGCGGGGGGGGGGGGTGCAAAGTCAAATGGTCACTTTGTATATGTACACATGTCTGCTCTCGTGCGGCAGTACAGTATCAATCATCGAGGTGCTATTTATCCACCTACCTGTGTCGCAAGCAGCAGACCAAGTTGAAACTTAAACTAAACTTTAATCTAAGTGTAAAGTTTTCAATTGTGTCGTCCTACTCATACTGTTTTACATATATATTTGTACATTTTTATATCGTTACATTTTTTTGATATAAAACATCTTACAGAGAGCAGTAAACAGCCTCGTAAAGGGTAATATCGAAAAAAAAACGAAAAATGCATTTTGGCTGTACCTGTAAGAGAGATAGAAAGAGTCATTTACCGTTTCCTATAGCGGGATCTCTATCTCTCTCTCTCTTTCTCTCTCTCTCTCTCTATCGTCGTCATCTCTGTTGTACTCATACAAGTATGCCTATAATCCCTTTTCATTGCTTTTTACAAAACTTGGACTTGTAGAAAACGATGAATAAATCTTAAAATTATTATTATTTCCTCATCACTTTCTAAAAATAGCTTTTTAGTGACCATAACTATATTAAAATATAAAAATTTCACCATAACTCAAAGTTTTTCTGGGATCTTTCAATTCAGTTCACTCAATTTATGCATGTTAACCCATTTTCAGTAAAGAGCCAACGAAGCTCGCGTACGTGCACAATTACGTACAGGTATCTGAAAAGAGACAGAGAGGAGAAAGATAGAGAAAGAAATACATATGAACGTACTGTTAAACATATGTATATACCTGTTCGTCAGTAAGTAGTTTTGATACTCTTTGCCGTGTACTGACAATTAATAAAAAAAAATTTCACATAATTTTTTATTCGCTTTTTCGTAACCTACAATATTTACTGATTAAAACACATAATCGAAAATAAATTGTCTTTTTAATATAAAATTAAAATTATTAAAGGAAAAAAAAACACCTTTTTATCATAGACAATTAAATATTATCGATATAAATCACATATTCTTTGATGTTTCACATCTGTTGGTGGTCCCGAGACTCACACCTGGTTTTTTTTTAAACTCTACATATCCCAATTTACTTAATTAACTATGCATACCACAATTTATTTATTTACTTATTATTAACTGTTATGATTTGTTGTCAAAGTTTGCTTAAATTATGGGTCAATCCATGGCTAAAAGTATGTGTGGCTGAATTTACGGCTGAATGTATAGCTAAAAGTATGGCTAAATGTGTGGCTTCATGATGGCATATTGTCTGGCTGAATGTCTGGACTTATACATTTAATATACTGTAACGTTTTCATTTTTCTCTTTTATGAGTTCATTGCCAGATATGGTAGTACGGTAAAATTAATTTTAATGAATCCTACGTGGATGCACGGCAGCGCTTCATGTGAAGAAAAGAAGCTTGTACAGAGCAATGTTCGCCCATTTCTTTATTTGCTCGTAATTACACAAGCCATAAGTTAGACGAATGTCTAGCAACAAAAAGCTTACGATGCCTCAAGGAAATATGTGGGGAAGGTTAAGGAAAAGAGAGAACGTTTGTCACTCTTACTAAGCAAGAGATCAAAGAGGTTCGGAGAAGGTACGGAAACCAATCATTACTTACGGTCTTCTTTATAAATACGTGCCTTCGAACGACGAAAACTCTGTTCCCTGAAAATGCAAGGACAATGGTCCTGATGCTAAAAATAAGCAAACAAACAAAGGAAGCATGCATTAATCACCGGGAATCGGAAATAAATTAAACAGTAGAATTAAGTGGATAGCTTTATGTCAGCAATCAAAAAAATGTTACAAGAGTTCATACGAACAACAAAAAGAAAACGAAATCAAACCACATATATTTTTCAGATGTATATAATAATTAGTTTATCAGTAAGTATAAACGAATAAGCACTTAAACAAAAGCAAACTAAGAAAAAGCGTTTAAATAAACATAATTATGCATTTCAGCAATAACCATTGGCGCACTTAAGCAAATACAATTATGCATTTAAGCAATAATCGATGGTGCATTTAATAAAATATAATTGTGCATTCAAGCAATAATCAGTAGTGCATTTAAGCAAAATATAATGGTGTCTTGAAACAATTTCTGAAAATATGCCAAGATAGCTCGTGACAAAGTGCACGGCCCAGCAGATCCTAAGCTCAAAAACCAGAAAAACTGAGGAACTCAGTCAAGACAGATCCGAACCTAGAATGCCAGAGTCCCCGTCTCTCTAGACCTCAAAGATACTAGTACGATCTCAGCGGTAGGCGCTGTTTTTTTCGTTAGGTTGGGAGGGGGGGGGGTGCGGGAGGCCATGTGCCGATTCAAGCTAAATGGTAATGATAATGCCCTGTGACGAAACATGCCTTTGGTTACGTTGCCATCGTCATGCGCCTCCCGCATGAATCATTAATTGCTTTTCATCTTACGTGCGCCTATTTAACGTACGGAATTGTGGCGATTCACATCGTGTCAAGTGATATGAATAATAATAAAATCTAAAAAAAAAAACACAATATAATCAGTGTATCTCGATGATACGCCGCTCTAGGTACTAAATAAAATAGAGTAGGTTATAATACAGAACTCTATGACCTTACCTCTATTTTTAATCCACACAGTAAATTAAAGTAATAACTGTGTTCATTTTATGTTAAAAAATATTTCATCGAATGGTTTGCTGGACCTCGGACTTCAAGCTTCGTCATTTGTTTTTTTTCGTACACATTACGAACACAGTAAAATTGTACCTAATGATGAAATAATTATTTTTCCTAGCCAAGAAAAACTTTCCGTGCTAATTAGCACAAGTTTGCAGGCACTTAATAATGTGTATTGGAAATTTAAAACGATTTCCTTAACTGGTACGTGAATGATCAGAGTTGGTCACGTAAATATGCCCATATGTGTATGGGTAATTTCAACGTAACTGACTTAAACAATGCCTTGCGAATGTATAGGTACTCATACATAATCAAAATGCAGTAATAAAATGGTCCATGTTTATGTTAATGATAACATTTTTTTTCCTTAAATGATTGAAGCCAGAATTAAAAGCCGTTTTCAACCTGTGTCGCCTTTTTGTTTTCTTAGTTTTCGGCCCTCACACTGCGAGCACTGTGATTGGATATTTTAACTGCAGGTACACGTTAAAACTTAGGAATTTGTTGATCTGAATCCAATCAAAAAGTAATGCTTCGGTCATCACACATCAAAAACAAAAGGTTAATCGTACTACATATCATTTAGTTGTTAAACTATAGTATTCAAAAAATTAATTTTCAGTGCTCAATTTGCTAAGAGACTGGCTTAAAGTACTGCTAAAGCTATGGATTAAAGGATGGCTGAAAGTATAGCCTAATATCTGGCTAGATGTATGGCTTAAAATCTGGCTGAAAGTCTGGCTCAAAGTCTGGCTGAATGTATCGGTAAAAATATGGCTCAAAGTATAGGTTACTGTACGGCTAACAGTACAGCATAAAGTATGGCTCAAACTACGGCTATAAAAGTAAGCCTAAGAATATGGCTGAAAGAACAGTTCCTGGTATTGCACGATGTCTGGCTAACTATATGGCTTCAAGTATAGCCAAAGTCTGACCCAAACTCTGGCGTAATAGTAGCTTAATGTATGGCTTAGTGTATGGCTAAGAATATGGCTTAAAGTGTGGCTCCAACTATGTCTACAAAAAATGGCAAAAAAAAATAACTCAAAGTATGGCACGATGTGTGGCTAAACGTATGGCTCAAAGTAAGGCTAAATGTATGGCTTAAAATGTGGCTTAAAGTATAGCACAAAGTATGACTTAATGTGTGGATGAATTTATGGCTGAATACAGCTAACAGTATGGTTAAGTGTCTGGCTACATGAGTCACATATTGTCTGGCTTAAGGTCTGGACTTACACAGTTAATATACACAACTGTATACTTAATCAGAACAGTGCATTTGAAAAATGTTTATGTGTGTTCAATAGTAAAAAATATATTATTAAATACGATGCTGGACCGGGGACCTCAAACTTTGTCATTTACTTTTTTTGTACAGGCTAAGCGTAAAATTGTACCTAATGATGATATAATTATTTTTCGTAGCAAAGAAAAACTTTCCGTGCTGATTCACATAAGTTTCTTGGCACTAAAAGCTGTCTCTGCACTGAGAACTTTAACTTTAAACCACGAGTCAAAAATTACAGGCGTATAAGCTAGGTCCTGCTGAAAATCAGCAGGAACTGGTTTTATCAGACAGTGATTGTTTGCAAAGAAAGCACACTGTCAAAGATACCCACACGCAAAACTTTTACAATGGGCCATTAGCTCTCCTTATAGAACATATGTTATCTGATAACTTTTACTGCAAAGAAAAGAAAGTATAAAAAAAGTTATAAAACGTTGCTGCACAGAAAACTTAGATGTTGGGCTTTGAGACGAATTTTTTTGCGATATCAGTTGAAGCTCTTCTAAAACTTATTACAAACTAGAGTTGCCTCATCCCTATCGAGAATCTTCACCCAGAAAACGTTGACGATTGACCTTGAGTTGAGCTCATTAACCATATTAGCTGGACACTGCTAAAAATCTTATTTGACAGTATTTCTTAAAAAAATATACACTATTAAAGATCTGCGCGCAAAAATCTATGACTTAAAATCACGAGTCACACTTACAGGGTTGTGAGCTAGGTTGTGCTGAAAATCTGCAACAACTTGACTTATTAGACTGTGATTTTTGATTAAAAGTTAAAGATCCCTGCGTGGAAATCTTTGGCTTTAGACCACGAGTCGAACTTGTCAAAGACATTAGCAAGACACTGCTAAAAACTTGCACCAACAGGTTTTATCCGACATTGATTATGGCAAAGTATCACGTTGTTAAAGATCCCTGTACGGAAAACTTTGACAGTAGGCATCGAGCTCTGCTTATAGAACAGGTTCTATATGACAACTTTTCCTGCAAAGAAAAAAAATTATTAAAAAATTTTTGAAACGTTGCTGCACAGGAAACTTTGACGTTGGTCTTTGAGACAAACTTATAAGAGATATCAGCCATAGCTTTGCTAAAACTTTTTACGAACTAACGTTGCCTCACCCTTTTTGAAGATTTCGGCACGGAAAACTTTGACTTGAAACAACGAGTCAATCTTATCTTAGATATCGTATCTGGTTTAATTTGACAGGGTTTATCGCAAAAGAGCGTCACGATAGTTTTATTCTAATGGAAGATACAAATTTAAAAAAAAGCGGCTTTTTGTATTAAAACAAGTGATGCAATATTTCGAAAATTATTATTACACTTATTACGTTTAAAATTTATTATTAAATATTTATATTACCTTCCGGCTTTTAACCTCCAGCTTCCCTCTTTTGTTTTCTTACAAATGACACAGGTAATAAAGCTTTTGGTGTTCACAAATATATGTGATACTTGTGCCTTACGATTTAACTATTAGCAATGACGTTTAAGAAATACTTGTACTGTAGCCCAACTCATACAATTTAAAAGTTTTTCTAAAATTTTTTGTGTAGCATCAGACATTTGAAATGCTTCCTTATCTTTAATTTATTTATAAATAAAGCAATATTAGTGACAATCATGATAAAAACATCAGACAGCGTTTTTCACAAAAAAACACGCTATCAAAGATCGTCACGGGAAATTTTAACGATAAACCACGAGTCGACTTTATTACAGTGCTTATCGCAAAGTAACGAGTTATCGAAGATCTTTGCCAGGGAAAGATTGAGGATGGGCCTTGAGTGAAGTTCATCAAACATATCAGCTAGGCACTGTTAAAAATTTTATTAAGCAGTCTGTCCCCCAAAAGAACACGATATCAAAGATCCCCGTGGGAAACTGTGACGACAGGCGTTTTGCGAAGTAACACGTGAAAAACTTGGGGACATTGTTGGTTGATCTTGGGTTACGTATACCGCAATGAAATTTCCACGTTAAAATTAGTGACCAGTACATACACTTTAGGTCTACAATCTATCTAGTAAAAAAGTAGTATACTGCCTATCACATTCGGAAAATAATGTTGAGGGGCCAACGGCACCATGACTAGCAGGTGAAAGAAATCTGATACTTAATGTTACTGAATCATAATGTTTTACACAATTGACATTCTTACATAGAAATGACAGTTAAAAAATAAAATAAAATCATAAGCTACCTAAATACATTAAAATAAGTCCATGGGAGTCAGAATTTGACAGAAAGTATCATCACATTATTATGCATTCAATCCCAATAATTGTAATACTAATAAATCTTAACAATATCCTTATACTATAAAAATAATATGTTTATTATTTTTAATTGACACGCTTTTATTAGCTTTACGTTTAACTAACTATGTATGTAAAAAAATTTTGGAATCTTAATTTAATCCACTTCCCGTTCTTCAATTAGGACGGAATTTTGCACACGCTCTGAGTTCTGATAACAATACATGACTATCTAAGAAACGTCATTACAAATCCAATATGGTGGACGTCGAAGATGGTGGACAGGCCATTTGAAATGCACCCCCATAATATAGGTATTAAATAAAAGGGTTTGCTGAATGGGATACGAAAAAAATTATTACGTTACTTAAATCCAACATGGCAGCTGTCCTAGGGTGGTGGATTGGCTATTTAAAATGCACCCTCATGATATGGGTATCAAATGAAAGGTTTTACTGAAAATAATGAAAAATGACATTTTCTTACCAAATTATCATGTCATGGGTATCGATTAATAAGGTTTGACGAGAGAAATGAAAATATTGGACTTTGAGTCTATGAGATCCCACCTAAGCCGAGGTAGGATACGCGCCGAGGGCTGAATGGTTTGAGAATGGTAAAAAATATTATGTCGCTAGCGTCACCTTAAAGCATTGGGCGCAACCTTATTGTAATTAGCCTTGCCCCCCTACATGGATCTCTGGGGAGATCTATCGTCTATAAGACTAAGGAGTATAAAATAAAAATAATAGTTCAAAAAACTAAAAAATATGCTTTTAGCACGCACTCAGAATTACAAAATAATTCGGAGATATAGTTTAATGACTCATGAGTCTTCCCTTTGTCATATCTTCATTAGATCGCAGGTAAACATAAACAACTTTAGTTCATGATGAACGATAAATAATTACCAATGCTAAATGCTTCTAAGTAAGTAATTATCTTTATTAAATATTTACTATGATTTGTTATGTAAAAGAACGTAGAACATTTTGTCCAAAAAAAAAAGATTACATAAACGTTCCATGCTTTCTTTCATAATAAATCATAGTAAATAATAAATAAAGATAATGACAAACTTATAACTATTTCACAAAGGTAATGATTTATCGTTCATCACTACCTAAAATTGTTTATGTTTACCTGCGATCTAATGAAGATTTGTGCAACAGGTAAACTCTTGAGTCATCAAACTAAATGTCCGAATTATTTTGTCATTTTTAGTGCTTAAAGCAAGTTTTTTAGTTTTGAAACTATTATTTAAAAGAAAAGTTGTGAAGACAAAAGTATTATGTGTCGCAAGACATAGTTATTTGTCTCAGAAGAACTTGATCTTGTGTCTGAGAATCAGCAATCATTCCCATAGAAAAAGGTGTAGGATAACGTAGGATTACAAATAGTAGGTTGTGGAAACTGGACGAGAAAGTGGTGGTGGAGTCAAGATTCAAGCTCACTGTACCTGTAAACAATAGAGGAAATAAAATAGTTAGAGGAGTTTACGCCACAGGCAAGTTATTCCACATCCACGAGGTATAATTTACAAATGAGTACTTGTAACACTCAATTCTTGTGTGAGAGATAAGCCGGTCCAAATTAGAATGCCTCAGGTATCAAAGTCCACCAGCAGGTCGATAGGACAGTTGTTCCTGAAGATAGCCCGGTGCATCGCGATGGAGCAGACTAGCAAGCAGACAGAGACACAGGTAGTCACGCCGCTTCTCGTAACAAGGCACTCTATAATACCTGTGACGAAACACAGTGCCGAATTCTGGCAGCGACGCAGCCTTAACCTTAGCTCGAGTGACAGATCCAGAAACAGGCTAGGGCAGTAGTCCAAGTGAGGGAAAACCAAGGCCTTCACAAGCAGAAGTCTCGTAGAAACAGGCAAGAAATCACCGCACTTTCTCAGACGAATAAGAGCACGAAAGCATTGTCTCACCATGGCAATTGTCTGCTGAGTACCGGACAGAATATTGTTGGGATATTATAGAGATGTATTGTAGAGATAAAAGTATTGTAGAGATACTTATTTGTCTTAGAAAAACTTGATCTTGTGTCTAAGAATCAGCAATTATTGCCACAGGAAAAAGTGCAGGGTAACGCAGGATCCACAAACAGTAGGTTGTGGAAACTGGACGAGGAAGTGGTGGTTAAGTCAATATTCTAGCTCACTGTACCTATAAGCAATAGCTAAAATAAAATAGTTAGAGGAGTTTAAGCGTAAAATCTATTCTTTATTAGCAAATGGTTAATCTTATTAATCACAGCATAGATTCTGCTAATAATACTGTTGTTAAATATGGGTGATGTACTGATAGAGTATTTTTTTTTGGCAATCTATAGTTAAAAAATTATAAAGCCAATTATTTATCGGTTAATGACAATACGCGCTTTCTTATACTAGAGGCTATTTTTTATTACTGGACATAGATCTACCATACATGATAATAATGCCAATGAGCTACACTACTCCTGAATAAACTAGAATAATCTTATATCTTGCCCATTGATAGTCAATAATGGTAGTAGATGCACTCGACATAACCCTTTTCGACCATGTCTATGACGTTAAGCGAGCTATATTCGAGCTATATCCGCTATATGTGGTGTCATTTAACTATAATTAAAAATATTTTAATATCAATAATAACATTAATAAGTAACATATGTGTACCAAAATGCTTGTTCATTATTTCGTAATATGAATAATTGTTTGAAAAATTAGAACTTAAAAATTTGTAGGGCTACTTGAGCACAATGTTAGTAACAATGTCACTGCAATATCTACAGAGCCTCGATAAATATTAATAAAGTGGAGAAGCAGCATAACCTTGTCAAAAGTACATAGCTAGATGAGCATTCTGCAAATAGTTTATTTTAAATTAGTTCAATAAAAAGAAGACCCTTTGCTTAAGTATACATTGTGATAGAAGAGTTTAAAAAATAGTTATTTACTTCAATAACGAACCATCAGATTAGTATTGTGTATAAATATCCTTTTCAAATCATAAACTTGCATTATTTATTATCAAATTTAAGTATTCATTATCAATCTATTAACAGTTGTGACAGAATTCTTTTGTTTACTGTTAGTTTGAGTTTTACTTAAACTTGCATTACGTGCATCAAACAACTTTTTGACTGCTGTCGGAGAAATGTATGTTCTTCAAAAGTTTTTAGCCAGTGCCAGTCAGTACATCATGGTAATCTTGTTTCGCTTTTATACCCAACAATTTTCATCATTAAACAAATGTAATTATTTTGATCATTGTAAGGTAGTAATCCTTACTTCAGGTGTACACATGAGGGCCAAATGTTTTGCGTCTGACTCTAAGGTACCAAAAAATAGTGTACAAGAATCATTTTTCAGCTTCCTCGTTATTGTGAAGCAATGACGATAATTATTAGTAAAAGTCCATTAAGTGTATAAACATGTTTCTTAAGCAATTTTAACAACTAACTGGCTGACTTTTGAACTGACTAAATTCTAAAAAATTTTCTTCGCAGGCTTTCTATTCTATTATCGATATCACACGACTGCTGCAGGTGTGTCTAAAGTACTCGTCAGATTGCAAAAGCTGAGAAGTGGATATAAAATCTTTCAAGTTTTAATACTAGATGTTTCAATGTAACACGTAAATTCATCAGACTGATGATGTAATAAGGTGTGTAAGGTTTATGCAGTTTATAAAAAAGTGTACGTAGAAGAAAAAAATATAAGTTCTTCTTAAAACGTATAGTACAATGGAAAATTGAAAATTTGAAATAAACATAGCTCACATGTGCTTACTATCAATCATTATTTTTTAAATATTCACAGGGAGAAGCAGAAACTTTTCAATATGCTATTAAACACGATGCTGTGGTTACATTGTATCTTTTCTTTGTTTTAAGTCTACAGTGACATTATAATACTTGGTAAAATCTTACTAATATATAAAGCAAAGTCGCTAAAGCCGTTGTAATCAATAACCGCGAAAACTACTGAACCGATGTTGCTGAAATTTTGCATACCAATTCTTGACACTTCCTAGATGGTTTTAGTATAGTTTTTATCTTAGAAAATTTAATAACAATCACAATAAATAAGTTCAAAGTTTTGCAAAAATACGCCAGTTTTTCATGTTAGTTCAGTTGGATCCACTAGGTGGCGTCGACATAAAATCGAAGCTACCTGCAACGGAATTAAATAAGTGTGGTTATAATACCGTCGGAGCGTCTCAACAATTTCTGCCATTGTTAACTGGCAATTCACCGAGCTGTATCCACAATGTAGATGACAGTCGTGCAGCTGGGTATCCCGGTTACTGACGATGCTCTTTTCCAATGGGCAAGTGACCTAAGTCTACTTTCACCCTGAACCTCCAGGATTGACGAGTACCACCAATAAAAAATTTATTCTAACTGATAACGTCTGTGGTGGAGGATACCAGGAGATGTGTTTGGCCAGAGCACAACCTCCTTCAACACTTCAGAGTTGTGTGGCCGTACCACAATCTGGTCTGGTACCGTCAGAGAATTTTTTACTACAAATGTAAGCCAAGGAAGACAGCCCTAAAGAGTACGGGCATACACAACGGCCGACTTCTTAGTGGTTGTTCTAACGGTATACCTACAGAGAGGGTATTCTCCTGGCCCACTTTCCCGACTAACTATGAGCGGTTGGTTATCCGGGGAAGAACCTGAAGACCAAATATTCTTTGTTCAGCAGCGTATCTTCCTCATGTATAGTCTCCGTACACAGAGACTCTGAGGGTAAGAGTTCATCATCAAGAATAATAATAAGGTATAGTTAGAAATTTCACCACTGGCCCTTTTCAGGGCAAAGATAAGTATTTACGTTCCCTACTTAACCGTCAATCTCATCGGTTCTTTTAAGGGCCACCTAAGTTTAAACTACCTTGCCAACAAATACAGTTTTACTACCATTTCCAGAAGCGATTCGTTGACTAAAGGAATATGCTAACTAAAGACGGCCACTAATTAACCAATTCAGTCATTCACTGGCAGTCATCACGAGCGGAGTTGTTCTTTGCAAGGCTGGGAATTCCAGTGACCGACGACCCTATATTATCCTCTTGACTCTAAGAATTCAACTAGGAAACACCGATTCTCTCCAAAGGCTGTGCTGGGCGAACCTAACAGCTATGAAGGGAAAAAAAACTTGAGCCCACGGGACAGTCTCCAACGGGCAACTATCACGAACCAATCTTCCCATCTTATATCACCAAAACAACTGAGCCTGCAAAAAAAAGTTGCTTTAGACACCAACGTCTACGACATTATACCAGAAGACGTTGGGAACGATTTCTATAACTAGCCCCAAAGCTTCGGACTTTGTAATTTTTCTTTCGATCAGTCTGGGTTTTCAAAAGCAAGCCAGAGAAGATCACCCTGAGGTATCCAGGCAGACGCAATTACTGTAAACAACAGTCAAGAAAGAGTTGACTTAAGAAGCTCACCGGTCTTTTTGAGGGCAATCGGACGTTGAACTGCCTTGCCAACAAATATATTCGAACTTAACAAAGTTGACAGAAAACAGCCTTTAGGGGTCACAAAAGTCTTAAGCTTGCCAAAAGTCACAAGAGGGTTACTTGGAAGAAAAACTTTAATTGTTTTTAATGAATACAATTTCAGGCGTCAAGAAAGTGACGCAGAAAATTTATCGAGATCGGAATAGCAGGGTCAAAATCGACAAATAAAGAATCCATTATGTCAGAGATCAGCTTTTTAATGTACCCTCATAGTAATCTCTTAAATCTTTGAGTTTTTTTAATAAGCAGAAAATGTATTTGTACTTTTGTGGCAATAAAAAATGTAGAGATTAAGCTCTAGGACTTTGTTGCTTTGGTAATGAAGTTGTGAGATAAGAGAAAAAAAATTTTTTTTAGTATACATTTTTTGGGAGTTTTAAATCTCAACAGCTTTAAAAAATAGCCCTTTTCGTAAATTGTACGGAAGAAACTGCAAATCAACGGCCCCTTTCGGCCAACGATTATTTTATGACATAGGAAGTGCACGGTACTTTTCAGCATAATTATATTTTTTTAAATTTTTACAGCTTACAGCTTATTATTTNCAGGACTTTGTTGCTCTGGTTATAAAGTTGTGAGATAAGAGAAAAAAAAGTTTTCGTAATATATATTTTTTGGGAGTTTAAAATCTTAACAGCTTTAAAAAAAAGCCTTTTTCGTAAATCATACGATTTTTGTTCTGAAAAGTGTCAGGAAAACGTTTCACATTACATGTTAACCAATACGGTGTTCCATTTAGTAATTCTCGGGCGAAGCCGAGACGGGGGCCCACTAGTCTTAAGATAAAATAATTGAAGAAATTACAATAAGAACTTATAGTCATTGTTATTTTGGGTTTCGTAGGACTGATCTGTTTCATATACAGCACTAAAATAGAATTTCTCTATTTCTCTTTTGTTCTCTGATATACTCAATTATGGTTGCTATTGAGGTACAATTTACTAAATAATGTATTTAAGCATAAAAAGTTCATCGAAAAAACTGTTTTTAAAATAAAGTTAGCAAGTACGTTATTCTTCTAATCTCACACTTTTTTTTCTACATAAAATTTTTTTTTCTTGCTATTTTTACAGATGGCGAGAAAATATCGCTTCATTTTTGTTCATGAATTATATCTTTGGCACGAGTGCGTGTAAGGCGGTTTCTTTTAGATTTGGAAATGGTTCGCCCTCTACCGTTTTCATACTTTTAACATTTATCCAAAAATCACCAACTCCCATTTTATCCAGTTCATTCTGAAATTGCACGTAAAGTGATTTCTTCCACGTTTTTTTAAAATTGTTCTTGTTTTCACTTTACTATTTTATCACTCTTGTTTTCACTCTAATATGTTTTGCACAAGCATTTAATATTCTGGAGGTAATTGTTCAATTGCATGTTCAGCGCTAAGATTGGTTGCATGTGCAGGACATGTAACAAATATTATACCACGAACAGCTGCTATTAGGCGCGATTTAACTCCTGTTTTTTTCCCAGTCATTGTACTGAGCCATCGACGCAGTATGAAAAAATATTTGCAACTGGATCCATATACTCCTTAAAAGAGTAGGTAATGCATTAAAATAGACGTTTTAAGCCTGCTTTGACGTTAACACCTTAAACAAATGTTAATGCTAGACTCGATAAGATTTTCTTAATTTGACCGTTCGAATTAAACAATGATGGCCAACACCTTATCTTTAGTACCACTAGTCGATGTATCTTTACAAATTGAAAGAGGCTGATGGCGTAAAATATCAGTAACTTCGTCTTTACCAACTACTGCAATGACATTGGTGAGCAGAGCTTTAGTTTTTGTCGCTCTACAGCGCATTTCATTGAAAATACTATTTTCATCCATTGTGCATGACCATTTTAGTATTTTTGGCATCGTCTTAATTGGATTATTAAATTTAGCTGACATGGCAGCAAATATAAAATCTACTTTTGCCAAATCCATCGCATTTTCCTCCGTAGGCAATAAAAAATCTTCGGGGGGTGATGATTCTGCAAGACCAGCGTTTTTAAAATATTTTTTTTTTAATCGCATGGCATTTTAAGGTCCAGAACTTGGCATCGAGATCCATGTTGCACACTGACTAGTGAATGCGCGAGCGATTTTCCTTGTATAGGACTACCCATTTTTTGAAAGCTTTCACCCTCAACCATATTCTTCTACTCTTCAAGGGCCAGATTTTCTTTTGCTTGCATCTAATGATAGAGGGATTATCAGAGTTCATCTGAAAAAGTACGAATACTTCAGTTTTTTAGTGTACCTACAATGTGCTTTAATGTCATCAATGGCTAACAATTTCACTACCAATGTCTAATATTATTCAATTTGTGTGTTCTTGACACAGCTGTTCCATTCTCACCTGCAAAATGATTTAAAATACTTATATTGTACTCATGTAAAATAGTATGTTAAAATGGCATATAAATCATATAGAGGAGTCACATATTTGTATCTGCTTTTGTGAAAATTGTATGGAACACTGATAAACTTCTCATAATCTATTTTGTATACTATGATGCATAAGTTTCATTACAGGCCTGCAGTGCGTATGGAGCATAAGCAGTTTGTCATGAAGCAATACTGTAATTAGTGAATCTTACCTTTTAAACAATAGCATCAAGCGCATATAAAACAACGATAGGCAAATGATACAGTACATGAAAATAGATTTTTTCTATCTAACTTGTTTTTGAGCGTGTGACCTGTCCTCGGTAGTAAAAATAAGATTTGCCACGTAAGTTAGCGCCAACAGACCAAGGCTACCTTTTAAGTCTCTCGGGCCGTGAAATAGCCCTGGTAACGATAGAGTTCATTCAAAAAAAACTATATATTATTTCGTCCCAGCTACAAAAAGACAAAAAATAGTATATAATTCACGGCTGACAGTACAGAAGCCTAACATTGTTTATCTTTAGCTTTGTACAAAATAATTTCCATTGCTTTGGTTATACATCTGGGTATTGATAGTAACGTTACTCATCAGCATCAGAATGAATACTTGTTCACGGAAACTACTTTCGATTTGTAACAAAGAGTGCATCAAGCTATGTTCGGTGTGTTGCGAAGTATTATCGGTTTTTTATGACCAACATATCGTCCGGACCACGAAATGGTGTTGATCGCTCTTTACTTCGCTATCATGACTTTACGCTAAGAAGTAAAATCTTTTTATCATTTGTCTGATTTTTCTTAAAACGTATTAGTCGATGAATTTGTTGACTACATCAAAGATGAAACTGCGTTACAGTAAACATCGTAGAAAATTAAAAGAAATTATTATCATGAGTTTATGTTTTGACCCAATAAAACAATATTTAAATGAGAATAGAATTGAGACAGCTCCTAGTTGTCAAATAATAATTCACCACCAGCCCTACCGCTTCCAAAGATTTTGTTTTTTTTTTCTCCTCTTCATTACTATTATTATTTCTCTTTCCTAGTTGTTTTTCTTTTCTTTAGTTTATTATTTACCTCATACATGTTAGGTGCTTTATAAAATTAAATTGAAACCTTTGTAGCTAAAACAAGTGTAGCTAATTACAATAAATTAAACGATTTTTTACTAAAACTCATGGTAGTTATTGGTCAAATTCTTTTACTTACATACAGTCAATACAAACACACCTCTTCTATTTCACAATGGCTGCCAAATCATAGCGCCAAGCTCTGGCTATGGTCTGGTAAAGTGTGACCGTTTACTGACATTTAACATCGAAGGTATTGGCTGAGTTTGAGCATGGGGAGGGTGTGTGGCCAGGTGAGGAAAAACAATGTTATACACTTCTAAGCTGGGGCTCGAGGTGAAAGTAAAGCGGTGGTCACAATAAGATTTATGAAATAAATTTTTCGAATATAGCTCTTTACTTTCACTACGCGAGTATAATTTTTTGTTGTTTTTTTAATAACTTTCTTTACCATAAATATAACAAATTGTTGTTCTAACAATAACAGAAAACAGTTTTTTTGTTATATTGTTGTAATGCGACACAAACCAATACCCACATTTGTACTTTATGCAGGGCAGAAAAATCTTTGAATACAAAAGTCTGGAAATCTCCAAGTGATAGATAACGTGTAATTTTTATTATTAAATGTAATGATTATTTTTTTGTAAATGTATGGGCACATCACAAGCCGGTTGGGACAGTAACAGTAATAACACTAATAGTAAAGGACACTACAACAGCGTGACATACTTCACAGATACATAGAACAAGGCTACATAGTGCCGACCAGTAATTCCTGCAAAGATCTAGAAGAAGAAGACGATACACGACACTACACAAATAACTATGCGTTACACACTCACACCAGCGTACACTTTCGTCAAGTTTTTGTAGTTTCCGGCATTAGGTCCTACGCCTGCAGATTAGTTAAAAACTGCACCAGGTGAACGTAGGGTTTGTGAGGGGGGATTTGTGACGTCGTGAATTGGAGATACATCCAAACACGTCACAGAGCCCTTTTCACCAGTAATAAGTGGTGAGAGTCTCGTAGGTAGCTCTCTCTCTCTCTCCTGCATGCAAATATTTTTTAACTTTACTAATTTTTCATAACATGCATTAAACAAATACGTTACCACCGTAACAAAAGGTTACTAATAAATGGATGCATGTTGTATACTTACTCATTGTTGTTCGCTCCTGTGAAATACCATAAACAGATTTGTAGTTAAGTTGCAGAGCAAACAGAATGTTACTTTACGTAAACACACGTATACATATATTTACTCTTGTTTATGGTATTTAGAAACATTCGGATGAAACTAATACAATTACTTCGTGAGGTATCTTGATATCAACAGAGCGTGTACTGACAATAACTCATGAGAGCTCAGATACGGTATAGTATAAACATTATATTTAAAAAAAGACGGCGTAGCAGACCATCCTATCGTGGCTGGGAGAAGCAGCTATAGTTTTAGCTTTATAGTCTAATCTAATTAGCTGCTACCTATGTAACATCAATCTTTACGTATGGTACAGTGCGTGACGTAGTGAATTGGAGATACATCCAAATACGTCACAGAACTCTTGTCACTAATAATAAGTAGCGAGAGTCTCGTAGGTAGCTCTCTCTTTCTCTCTCCTGCATGTGGCTTGCTGAAAAGTACGAAATCCCGGTTTCCAGCCCGGAGGCCATAGCAGTAAGAGTAACTATAGAGCTTGGTCTGACTCTCTTTCCGTTCGTCCTATACCCGTACCATGAGAATGTGTGTGTGTGTGTGTGTGCAATGGTAAGAGAATGTATCTGTGAATGGCAGCTATCGGTGTGATGGTATCCCGTGATCGGACGTAGTGCTGTGCTGGTTGACAGTGTATGTTGAGCCGCATAGTATACGGTGTGTCTCCGTAGCGAGACAAGGACAGACACTTGAGCTCGCTGCGAGGCTGGCACCAGAGCATCATGGCGCGGCCTCAGCAGACTCTCGCCTACCAAGTTACCGTGAAATAGCGTAGCAGAATCCTTAGTGCCTTATACACACACACACAAGCCAGCCCTCACACGATCACCCAGGTTTCCCAGTGCCCTCGACGCCCGTAGCATCGTCTGTAGCATCACCGAATATTTCACTGGAGCAATATCCTGGTAGGTGAATACATATGGAGTTGGTGCTGTGTATTAAGTGCATTAAAGTGGTCGTGCCTAATTACCCTTCCCGGATGCCATATAGAGTCAGCCCGAGTTCCCTACCACTAATTACCAGGTAAACGATATCACTAGATATTAATTAGTGACAACAATAAGCCCCAACTCAGGAATCGTTGCCTTTGTGGTGTGCTGCGCCATAATTGTAATTTCCATAACAGTTATCGATACGAATTAATAAGTAGTTAATAGTGAAGTGAATCGTGTTGTCGTGTCTTGTCTTGAGCGGCGCCGAGAGCAGCTGAGACAAAGTGGTGCCTCAGTGCACGATTAATAAGAGCTTCTGAATAAAATAAAAGAACTATCCAATTGCGATTACTGTACGGCACTACCTGTTGCTGCAATCGGTGCTGCACAATACTAGCTGTACCCGGTCCTTTCCCAATCCCGATTAACTAAATGTTGTATGGCATAAGGTAATTAAAAGTATTAAAGGTAAAGAAATAATCACCACACACGTTAGTCGCAATCCCCAGCATTTCAATACAATAAAATTGTATCATTTGTGGTTGAATTTAAATATGTAAAACAGACCCCTTTGACTCTTTTTGTGTCTCATTGTTATCCTCAAAAGTCTTGCTTGAATGATTTTTCGGCCAAAATGACTTACCCTTTCTTAGAAAGGCTGGTCTTATAAGCCATCAACTTTGACTTACGAGAGAATCAGGTGCGTATCTTGTTCCATCTTTGGCCGGATTATTTTTCGTTGGTACCTACTTCCAAAAAGAAGGCTCAGAATTTTTGACTATCTCACTTAATTAATTCGCTACAAAGGTCTTCAAATTATGTGGATCTTTTTTCAACCAACATAAAACAACCTTTGAATCTGACCAAAATACTTGCCTTATAACCACGAAATTATCTTCTTCCTTTATTACTTCAGCTGTTCTCGTCGCAAGCACAGCAGCTAGTAACTTAAGAGGAGGTATTGACTAAACCTTTGTTATAGGGGTAACGTGACTTTTAGCTAATATAAACGACGTATGAAATTCACCCTTACATTAATCAGATACATAAAACTAACCTATCATTAAATTATTAGATTTTTAGTTATCCACCCATAATAAAAGATATAAGGTCATTTTATTTTATTAGAAAGATATCGCATTTTTAAGTCAGATAGTCAATTAAAAATTCGAAATGGATAAAATTAAGTATCGAGCTGTGATAAAATTCCTTACGAAAGAAGACAACACGCCCACTAAAATCAAACACCGTTTAAATTCCCTACGGAAGATCTTCTCCTCCATATTTCACTATCAAAAAATAGGCCAAACAATTTTGTTTGGAAAGACCATCAATTAAAGATAAACCTCGTCCAGGATGCCTATCAGAGACCATAACTGGTGTAATCATCGAATTTGTAGAGCAGAAAGTACTGGAAGACAGATGGCTTAAGACTAAAGAATTAGTAGCAATTACAGGTGAATACTATGCTTTCTTATTGCATCAGTTGCGAGATGCTACTAAAAAAAAACGTCGAGAAAAACTGTCACGAGGAGTGTTGTTGCTTCATGACAACGCGCCGGCTCACACATCAGGTGTTTCAAAAGCTGCCATGAAAGAATGCGGTTGCACTGAGCTCGAGCAACCACCGTATATTTCTGACTTAGCCCCAAGTGACTATTATTTATTTTCAAAATTAAAATTGGACTTACGAGAAAAAAAATTTATCACTGATGAAGAAGTGAAGTCAGCGGTTTCGTCACATTTTCAAGAGAAAAATTCAGACTATTTTTTCAAGGGTATAGAAATGTTGATTAAGTGCTGTAAAAAATGTATTGAAATAAAGGGTGATTATGTTGACAAATAATATAAGTGACTTGAGTTTTCCTTTATGTTATAGTTCATTTTGGACCTTACTACGTATTTCAGAATTTTTCAAGATGTAGAAAAACCTAACAATTGTGGAAAATTTATAAAATTTGTATATAATGTAATTGCCCTACTGACGCTTCATTAAATATAGCTATACTCGCTCAAAATTTTTGTGCAGTTGGAGACAACAATTTTTACAGCAACATGAGTTATTTCAAAATTTTCCAGATACTGGGAAAGCCTTAAACGCCCGGACAATTAACAAAATAATCTGTTAGTAGTAGTTCTTGCAGGAAATTTCTTTCAAATAGCTTTTAAAAGAAAAACTATTCTTGTGTGTTAAATAATTACAGGTACCAATGAGATTTTTAAAGGATTCGTATTTAGATTCAACTCTACTTTTGATAAATTTTATAATATTTGTACATAAAGACAAGCGTAGAAATGATTATTTCGTGAGAAAAAATTCAATTTTTTTTTATTATGCCTATACTATACAAGAATACTGATATTAAGACGATGCCCAAATGTTCTTAACTATGAAATATTTCTCATGTACTACAACCTTACTCTTTGCAATTCATTCAAGCATTATACACAAAAAGAAGTTTACGCATGCATTTTAATGAATTATATATAATTTGTTTCAGATTTTAAAAATCTTTCGTGTACAAACTAACAAACCAAATGTGATAAGGATTTTCAGAGCATAAATGGAGAAACAAACAAATGCTAACATAAGAATGATACATAAAATTGTATCAAGTGAAATGTTAGAAAATCTACACTTCTTTGAATTGAAGATTAATAATGGGCGAGTAAATGAAAAATACGATAATCATGGAAACTTACGGTAAGATGTACTTTATATAAATAATTATTTATTTAAATAAATAACTTTATATAAATAAAAATTATAATTTTTACACAACAATAACGTACTATTTATAAATGGTTCTTATCAAATAATACGATCAAGTAACTAAATCAAAAATATATTTTAAAATCTTATAACTTCTATTGTTTATTCTTTTGTAGAATACACTGGGCTTGTTAATCACGATAATTCATGTTATATTAAAACTGCATTACAATCACTCTTTATGACTCCTGAATTTTGCAATGCCATGTTCAGTCTTGAATTAAATAATTTAGACACGGTAAGGCAAAAAAAATGTTGCATTGCAACTGAAAAAGCTATTCACAAAACTTTAGGTGTCATAATCGAATAACATACATCTAAATTTTTGTAATAGTTTTACATGTTAAATCAGTATCATGACAAACAGTTTTGACTGGTATTCCAATGAGCAGGAAGACATAGACAAATTTTTTAGAAAAATTTTTTACTCGCTGCAAGCTGCATTAATTAATACCACTTATTAAGGATTAATCAACGAATTGTATGAAGGTGCGTATGAGTAATTATCACGCAGTGATTTTTTTAAGGTTATTTTGCATGTTAAATTAATTTTATAGCATTATTCTATTGGCTTTATTTCTAAAGTAATTCATAAAATTAATTTTTTCTACAATCGATTGATCATTGCGATATATTTATTGTGGATTGTTAACTTTTGTTGTGAGTAAGATTTTTTTACAATTTCTATACATGTTTCAGGAGAAAACAAATTAATTATACCACTTTCGTGCAAAAGTGTGATTTTAAAGTGATCAAGCATTTTTGTGGATCCTACTACAATAAATTTAAAAGTTTGGATCATTAGCTTTAAAGTAAGGGATGTTGAAGCTCTATACATTAATAAGAAGCCGATGGAGCGAAACAGCTTGGAATAACCACCGTTTTTCAATCATTTCACATTTACTTTGCAATATCTTAGGCTCAAATAAAAATTTTAAAAAAATTCTTGCTTATGCAGAATTCTTATAATTGTAGTAATCTACTTTCTTAGTTTATTCGTTTAAAAGCATTTCCTACTGTTTTTAACAGTGTTATAGGCATTTCAATTATTAATAACAGTTTTTTAAGGCAATTTTACGAAAAAAAGAGTTGAAGATTCGGATTCTGCTGTCAAAAATTCATCAAAAACACTTGTTCTCGTGGGAGTCAATCAGCCACGAAAACTTCCTTAGCCACCGTACTACATACGGGGAGCTAATGATACCACCAACCGGTGCATACTTCGTACTTCTTTAACAACCTGTGGTCTCGAGCCACTGCCCTTCTCGCTGATGCACCATGTGGGAGATCCACACACTACAATAGACTACATATGTGGTAGCTTATTAGATAGGATGCACCGTAACACACAGGTGCAGTATTCAAGTGTCTTACGACATGACTTTTTTTTCGCCTCTATATCAATAAAGGCCCCACAGTGTAGTCCACAACTGATTACTCGACGCTCATTTCGTGGCTTCCACTCAGAAAAATTTTACAACGATTTACGGCAACTGGACTGGAGAGTCATCCATGTCGAATAGCATGTGGATAAGAAAGTGGAGATCGTCACTGCAAAAATTGAAGAGCTCTACATCAAGTATGCCCCTTACTGTTCGTTTACCCCGAAGAAGAGACATGCACCCTGGATCCTGGGTAAACTAAGTGATTTATTTAGGGCTTGAAACAATGTCTGGAGAGCCTAAAAACGATATAAAAGACTCTTGGATCATATAACATTCAAGCAATTGTGAAATAGAGCCCAGGTTGCTATGCGTGGTGCTACGTCTTTCTATTATGTATCAAGGCTTAGAGATTCAAGAAGTGCGAGGGAGATGTGGAGGTGCGTGAGTGAGATGAGTGGTTCTTCCCGTAGCAGGGAGACATTTGCCCTCCCTGCGACTTGTGACGAGATCAACGAGCACTTTGTAGGAGGTGACCGTCCAGTCAAACTACGGGATTTGCGTCCAACGCTGCAGATCTCTCCAGATGGTCGCTCTTACTTCTCTCACGTTGCATCGGAGAATGTCCTGGGGATGATTAGCTCTGCTAAGTTGAATGCACCTGGACCTGATGGTACTCCGGTTGACTACATTAAAAGGTGTATCCCTGTCATACTTCTGGGCTTGATGCACATTTTTGACTCTTCACTGCAGTTGGGGTCTTTTTCTGAGAAATGGAAGGGTGCACTCGTGCGGCCGATCCCTAA
The DNA here is from genome assembly GCF_000648655.2 of Copidosoma floridanum. Next base: position 643,436 of record NW_019380565.1, read on the forward strand.
GCGTCTAACGCCTATAAAAATTGATTATCTTAGACTCATTAACATTCTCTCAGCCACTGCCAAGATCTTCGAGTCCGTGGTGGCAGAGCAGATGTTGGATTACACCCAACGGATTGGGTTTTTGGACCCTCTATCAGTCTGGTTTCAGGAAATGTTTCAGCATACATACGGCACTGTTGCAAGTAGTGGACGATATTCGTGGACGATTCTGTGACTACACGTAAAAGGCAAAACAAAGGTGACAACTGAGTGACCTGGAGGTGGATATGTTGGGCGATCGGTCTGGAGGTGTGCGAAATGGTGAGGTTGTCAAAGCAGACGGGGCGCCATCTGCAGATCACTTAGCTGGTGGCAGTTGATTTCTCCCAGGCGTTCGATTGGATTGATATAGGTCTCATGACTGATAAACAGTCGAGGATGGGTTCTTCCGATTCATCGTGTGGCTGGGTCCGGTCGTATTCGTCAGGTCGGTGACAGGTGGTAGTGAACGACTGGGGTAATAGATCTGCACCTTTAGATAGAAGATCTGGAGTACTGTAAGGGAGTATCTTGGGCTTACTTTTGTTCTCACTTTGTGTGAATAACTTGCCGTTGGTCCTTCAGCACTGTAAACACCACATGTATGCCAACGACTGCGCTATATATATGCATGACTATTATGATGAGTTGCCTCACATGGTATCTCGGATGAGCTCTGACCTTGCTCGACTTAGCCGTTGGGCTTTGATGAATGGACTGAAGATAAATCCAGAAAAAATTGAAGTAGCATGGTTCGGTTCTCATAATTTTATCTGCCACATCCGTTGGGAGAATATGCTTAGAGTGCGTATGGGTGACTGCGAGGTTGAATACAGTGACTTAGTTAAAATACTTGGTGTGATGCTGGATAGTGCTTTGACCTTCAATCTGCAGACGATCGAAACGGGAAGGAATAGTTACGCGGCACTTTCACGTTAACGTATATATGGCAACTCGCTAGAGTCCAAAATGCGCTTGCTTCTGGTTGTCATTGGTACTGCCTTGCTACGACTATGGCGTGGGCCTGTTCCTCGGCCTTACATACGAAGTAGTGACAAGTATGCAGCGCAGTATAAACGCTGCCATCCAATTTGTTCCTGGACTCAGGTAGAGTAATTATGTAACGCCCACATACACGCACTTGGGAGTTATGCCTTACACTGTTTAACGTGATTTTATGTGTATTTATTTGCTGTGTTTGGTGTTGAAATCTGGTAAGCCAGCATATCTGGCAAATAAATTTAGTTACAAGTCTGTGGACAGGCCGGGCTCCAAAAGAGCGTCACTACGTGACTATGAAATACTTGGAGCAAGGACTGATGTTTATATGGACTCTTTCAGAATCTGCGTGGCGAGACTGCGGAATGACCTACCGGAGAAAATCCGTGAAAAGTTTGACAGGCCGTGCTGTAAGAAAAAACTTGCAGAATTTCTATTGCAAGCTTACTATAATCTGCCTAAGAAACATTGACTGTGTTAAAATACAGTGATATTATTATACTGGACATTTATAAAGCTACTCACAGATCCTTCCATGGAGATAATCATCTTTGTTTTTGTTTTGTTTTAATTCTTATTTCTATTTTTTACTTTTTAATTTTTTTTTTTTTTTTTTAGTATTTAATTTTTATTATTTTTTGTATCACTGTTTTCTATTGCCTTTTTTGCTTATAAGTTTGTATGAATATTATTGTTACTACTTTTACAATCATTTTTAATAATTAGTTATTAACATATTAATATACTTCACTATACACAGATTACCGGTGGATATGACCCCTGTTATGCGGTGTTACGATGTGAGAAGTGTACGTAATGTATTTCACCATTGTAACGAGCCAAGCTACAAAGGGCTCCCAGCCCTTAGCTCTCTTTGAATAATAAATTCAATTCAATTCCATTCAATACAATGGCACGTATGTGTTCTTATTGCGCTGCACTTTAACACAAATAACTAGATTTTTAAACATGTTAGCTGATTCTCATTGTATATGTTGCAATGCTATTATTTTTATCGTTTAAGATTATTACATACCACGATCAAAAGTAAAAAGACCTTTTATAGGGCACTAATAAGGGCACACCCAACCCTCAAAATCGCCTGAGGTCGGAGAAATATTATAACCTACACTTATTATGGTAACATAAAGGCTTCGGTGATTATTGCTTAAAATTGATGTCAAAACAATATTTTATAATAAAGAGCTATATTTGTTAGAGTCATAATTATTAGAATTACGCGCACACCCCGTAGGTACTTGTTGTAAGTGGCGTTGCTTTGCATTACTGGTTGCTGCGTCAGCTTTGTGGCTATGACAACTAGTGTCTAACAGTCCTTTGTATTGATCGCTCGAATAAAAATCTCTTAAACCTAACAAAATGTAATAGCGCTACAATTATAATCACCCTGCCCTGCATTTTTTTTCATCAGACTATGGGCCCAGGGAGGCTACCACTGCGCAAACGATAGTTGTAGTATTTTTATTTCTTCTCTTCCATTTTTTGCGCATGTGACGGTGCTGATATGTGACTGGTAGGACTGCGGATGCACGTAAAAGGCAAAACCAAGGTCATGAGTAAGAAGGCTGGTTATGAGGAGCTGAGTGACCTGAAGGTGGATATGATGGGCGATCAAGCTGGAGGTGTGCGGAATGGTGAGGACATTGAAGTGTACGGGGTGCCATTAAACCTGTCGTCTGGGGTACAGATGCCAGAAGAAGCGACTAGTGAAAAAGCCAAGAGTAAGTCTTCATTGTCTTTACTATTTTCGCCACTTTTTCGTGACAACACTTATTATATTCGAGGAATTTACCGAAAATTGGCGGCAACAATTGAAGACGCGGTCAGGAGGGGGAGGGCAGAGGGAGTGATTTTGCTTATTTTGAACACGCTGGCTGCGGGCTTTGCACGGTGGATATTTGTAGAGCGGGAGACGTTCTGCTTTGTTACACGCACTCGGCTGGCAGGGCCAGTGGCTCGGATCGTCATCGTGGACCCTGGCTTTCCCTCTCTCTCTCTCTCTCTCTCTCTTTTGGTCTCTATCTGTCCGTCTCTGAGACTTCACTGTGTATGTGTGTGCACTGCTCGATTCCTGTGTTCGGTTAGATACGGGGGGCACGTGCATGGCGTTATTTTTTGAAACATGTGCATGTTATCACCTGGTGACTGCATACCAAAATCTTAGGTGACAAACGCCTGCACGAACAACACTTCGATGTTATGTCAAAATTGAATGTGAAAGCCCTCAAAATCGGCAGAGAGCATGCAAAAGGCGAAGTCACGGCTAAACTTGAAGGCGAGCTCAACACAATATCCTCGCTGTAATGGGTGGGTTTTTCCTAAATGTCTGGCTGTTGTGTCTGATCAACACGATAAGTGAGGTGGGAGTCTTGTGAAATTTGTGCTTGTTTTACCAGACTTTTGCCTCGTTCTGCTTGTTTTGACTTGTATTCGGTTAAACCGAGCAGATCCTGGAGATATTTACTATAAAATTTATAATTTCTCTCAGAGAAGAATGATTTTAAGATTCAGAAATTCAGTGAGGTGGTGAAAATTTTTTCGAAACCGGGTAGAATAAAGTTCACCTTTGACCTTCTTAAGGTTGAAAATAAAAGCTTGACCAAGACCAGATCTTTGGAACCTCATGTATTTTTAGAAAATTTCATTGAATCTATTAAGATGGATGGGACCGTCACGGCAACTGCTGAGACGATTGCTGGGACTGTTAGCATGACTAATGATAAAACGATTTTTGAAACCGTCGGTGAGACTGTTGGAGAGACTGCTAACAAAAAGTTTGCTTGGACTATGGGAGTGACTGCTGCTGAGACTGTTGATGCGACTGCTAGCATATCTAGTGATAAAATAGTGAGCATGAGATAAAAAGTCAACCAAAAACCGGCCAAGAATGTCCCGAGACAGAGAGAGCCCGAACAACAAAGACTGTTAGACTCAATAGTTCTCAAAGGTACGCGCACTCCCTATAAAAACCAATTACATGTCAAGTCAAACCAGGTGAGGAAACCTCCTTTTAGTTTTAAATACTTATCTAATAAGGACAAATACATAACAAGTTCAACAGTGATAAATAAATAATTGTCGCAAAACAAGAACAATCCAGTCGATCAAAATGTTCCTAATATTCCAGTTCTGAGCATGAAATATGATAAGCTCAATGAAAAAGTTGATAGATTGACTGAGCGATACTATAAAAGGAGGTCAGAGATGTGGCATAAATGAACTTTATTTCTGGGAAATATCAGTGAATGAGTATCTACTAGTCCATCTACGAGTATCTATAAGAAATTTGATAAAAGCAACAAAGCCATGTTGTAGCATATGAGACTGGGCCATGCTTCACTGAACTATCTAAAGAAATTTTAGAAGCAATCTCCAGACATTCAAGATATCAGAGATGTAAAATTTGACGACTTTTTTCTGACATGTGAAAGATGTTTGATTTTAAAAACTAATAAGCTTCACTTTACAACAATAAGAACAAGATCAACGAGCCCGTTGGAAATCATTAACTCCCATCTTATGGGACCAATAAGCCCGCAGACTTTTCCAAAAGACTACAGATTTATAGCTGTCTTCATAGACGATCATTTAAGACTGACTCTAGCGTACCCCATGAAATCCAAAAGGTACACTGGATCAAGTCTAGAAAAATTTGTGAGAACAGCCCGCATCCTTTTAGGTTATGATGCAAAGGTATGTTATTTAAGAACAGACTAAAGTACTGAATTCACAGAAGGATAAACTCAAAAGGCTCTGTGTGCTCTGGGGACTGACTTGCAATTGGCCAGTCCCGATATGCCAGAACTAAATGGCAAATTCGAGCGACAAAATCAAACCATCCAAAAGAAAACCAGAACTTATATGTATGACTCTGGCTTACCAGAAAACATGTGGGACCTTTCTTCAACAGCTGCAGTTCATGCATACAACAAAATACTACATAAATCAATTGATATAGAAGTTCAACTTCAAAGGTTTGCCCCAAATCGAAAGTCTTATATGGAGCAATTAAAAAGATGTGGATGCTTAGCCTACGTGACAGTGCAGAAAAGGATGGGACCAAAATTTGGATTTACTGGACGACGAACTATACTCGTGAGATATATGCTCACGGGGTACATAGTCCTAAAACCTGAGACTGATAAATTCTATAAAATCAGAGACGTAATATTTAACGAGAGACTGGTATACAACGACGTGTACAAGGTAAACAGCATTAAAGGTTGGCAAGATATTTCCAAACTCATTGACCACTATAAATGGCTTAAAAAATTTACTGAAGCTAAGACAGAAGAGTTCAAGAGAACGGAGGGAGAAAAAGAAACAAAAAGAGGAAGAGGAAGACCCCGGAAGAATTAAGAAATAGCTGGGACCACTTCAAACAAAGAAAGTGCAAAAATTGATTTACCGGTGCTTGATTCAAGTTTTTGTGGAATGCAAGTTGCAACAGAACTTAACAAGCAAATTGCTTTTGGCCATGAGGATCTTGCAGAAAATCTGACGGTGCACTGTTGTGTTACCATCAGGGCTCAAGATCAACTACTCTGCTGGCGAAGATCTACATGGATTTATCGAACTTCAGTGAAGCCATGAATACGTATGACGAGGCCAAATATAAATTGACCGTTGAGGAGGAATTTGGATCCATGTCTAAAAACGACATATGGGAACTTGTAAATAGATTTAATCGATACAGAAAAGGACAAAAATCTAATATAATCGACTCCCATTGGGTTTCTAAAAGAAAATGAGACGGCAATGAGACCATGAAATACAAAGCGAGACAAGTAGTCAGAGGATTTTAAAGTGAAAACTCTTACGACTTACAAGAAACATACGCATTCGTATCAAAATAAGCTCTTATTGAAGCAGTATTGGCTGTAATAAGCAGGCACAACCTGGACACATGTTAACTGGACATTCAGACAGCTTTCCTGAATGGAATCATAGAAGATAAAATATTTATGAAAATTCCGGAGGGAGTAAAATTCTCAGAGACAGATAGAAAAATGGAAGTGTGCAAGTTAAAACAAGTCCTTTATGGATTAAAAGTTAGCTCCAAGCTTTGCAATGAGTGATTCACTGAGACTTCTGCAAAAGTCGGCTTAACTGCTCACCCGAGGGAACCTTGTCTATTCACCTGGAGAGGTGCAAATAAATTTTTACTCCTTGTGTTATATGTAGATGATATGCTTATCCCAAAAAATGATTGGCTAACACTTGAAGAAATAAAAAGGGGACTGTAAAAGGATTTTTAAATGACAGACCTGGATGATACCGAAAACTTCCTAGATATTGAAATAAATAGAGACAGAAAAAATAAAGTAATTAGGCTGACACAGCAGATGTAAACTGAGCAGATCTTGAAACGGTTTGGATTTAATGAGTCTAGACCTTACAAAACACCAATGGCCACAAACCATGTAACAAACAAATCTAGAAGAGACAGGGAAGAGACAAATGACAACAAAATTCTGATTAAAACCTCAAACCTTTAAAATGTACCGTACCGAGAAGCCATAAGTAGTTTACTCTACTTTACCAACACGGTAACACCAAATATATCTTACGCAGTCGACATTACTAGCAGACATCAGATTAAACCTACTGAAGAGGACTGGTTGAGAGTAAAAAGAATATTTCTATATCTATACGGAACCAGAAGCAACGGACTGACATTTAGTGTAAGACAGGGCAACCTAGAAGCTTTTTCAGATGCAAGTTTTGCTGATTGCAAAAGTTCTTTGACAATATCTGGATACTTGGTGAGACTATATGGAGATCCCGTAGCTTGGCATACACATAAACAAATGCATGTTGCCTTGTTGACGTGTGACGCCGAATACGTAGCTCTAAGTGAAGCTTGTCAGTAAATGATGGCTCTGAACAATTCACTTAGATTGAATATAGATGCAAACTTCTTCTTGATGATGTTATGGTGTGACAATGCTGCAGCTGAAGTAAACGCGAATACTTCAGGAGGTGGAAAATTGAGACATATGCCAATACTAAAGCAAGATTATGTTAAAGAAGAGATCCTTATAAAGATGGTAAAAATCAAATGGATTCCGTCCAAAGATCAACTTGCTGAAATCTTTACCAAACCTTTATTGATTAAACTTCACGAGAGACTGACGAGACTGACATTGAACAATAGTGAATAAACTATTTATTTAATATTTTCTATTTTCTGTGTTACATGGAGGCACTATCATAAGTGCTACCTGTTATCAAGGAAATAGCTGTGAATGAAATTTTTCTTATATAAATAGCTAGTTCTCAATAAAACACATGTACAACGTTTCAAACGTGGAAGGAAGCGTTGGAGTCATAATTGTTTAAATTACGGGCCTAACCCACTTGTACTTGTTGTAGGTGGCATTGCTTTGCGTCACTGGTTGCTGCGTCAGCTTTATGGCTATGACATCTCTAGTGCTTAACATTCCTTTGTATTGATCACACGAATAAAAATCTGTTTAACCTAACAAGAGGTCTTTGTGCTACAATTATTGTTGCCCTACCCTGCATTTTTTTCCATCATTATTATTTCAGATTGACATTTCCTCAAATATTGCAGTTATAATCTTTTGTGTCCATTTACGATGAGCACGATACAAGTTTGGGTAATTATAATTTTTAATATATTAGTGCATTTAAAATCTTATTAGTATTATGCATTAATCATTACACAAAAAGTTATCGCATAAGGCAAGACTTCGTTAGTTTATAATTGTTGTAAGCCATGTGCATGTGTTAAAGATTAAAGAAAAATTTTTTATGCGTCGCTGAGATAAGTATTCTAAATTGTATCCAAAATGTAACCAATTACCTATTTATTGCAGGCAACAGATTTTAGCAAAAAATTAATGAGTTTCAGCTTTGAACGTCATGATACACACAGGATCATCTTAGTCAGGACATTATTTTGCATGCATAAAAGACTTTACAACTGGTTCTTGGTTGTGTTTTAATGATACTTTAGTGAAAAGGATAAATTAACGGATGTTTACATATAAATTATTAAACGTGTAAAATAATTTTAATGTAGACTTTCGTATTCAGTTACTTGCAACTAACGTATTCTGAATAAAACAACGTCTATTTGAAGTAATTTTGCATCTATTTTAGGCCTAAACAGTGTGAAAGCTACTTTTTTAAAGAAAATTAAAAATAATAGCTTTTTCTTACCATGGCTCCAAAATCTATACGCCCTTTGACCACTTTGCACCTACGAACGAAATAGAATATTTCTTATCTAATAAGAAAAAATAATGAAAGCCTCACATTACAGACAATTGAAATCTGAGGTCAAGCAAAGTGTGACAAGAATGCGATCTGGGAATCTGGGACTTTCTTTGTTTACTCCAATTGGTTGTATCGCACGGAGCGAAAAAAAAGATTTTTCATACGGCGCAACATTGTGAAACATATCTTTGCGGTCCTCGTGGGCGTCCTCAAAAAAAAGTCTCTCGTACCTTGGGGTAAAACATACAAAAACCCCACCCTTCTCCCCAGAGTTGTTAACTCTACGCTCAAGGTACAAAAATGACTATGTTTTTTTTTGCATTACATACTTTAATATTGTTTTGAAAAAATATGTGGAGTATATATAGTTGCTACAGTTAAAAGTTTTGTACAAGTTTTAAAACATAGAGATATTCGTACAACTTGAAAACGCGCGAACCATAAGGCAATACAGTGACCACGTCATCCTTCAACACCTTGTTCTCGTTCGTCACCACTATGGACGCCCTTATAACCCCAGCCTGATGGATCGCTATCAGCTCGTCCGTCCAGCCGATTTCCCTGTCGTACTTGGTTACCCCCAGCGTGCAACTTGGTGTTCTAATTTTTTTTTCAACATAATTTACACAGTATGGTTACGAGTAACAAAAAACTGATACTAAACCACAGGTCGTCTCTATACGTATAAACCCAATTTGAAAAGTAAAGAAATAAGTTAATAGCCAAATTACCCAGTAAATCATAGAATTGGGCACTAGGCTGCCAAAGTTGCACTCATAGAGCCAGCAGCTCTTCTCGTTCCCGTTGATCAGCACCTTGGTCTTGCCCACCTCCTCAGTCGTCAAATTTTTTTTGGCTTCGGCCCACTTGGATACCTCCTCCTCGACGTCTTTGGCTTTGGGACTGCTAGCGTTCACTAGTACGGGCTGGTCGTTGATCCTTGTTATCTCGCCATAAGCATAAAATTATGTGAGTGGACTTTTTGTATTCAAAAAAAAAGGAAGCTTTTGTGCAAAGGAAGTAAGTCTAAATGCTTATATATTAATGTACAGGGAGTGAGACAATGCAAGAAAATGTCAAAAAAAAAAAATATTTCTGAGCTATCTTCATGTATGGAGGTATTAATAGTGATATTTCATATATATTACACTGTTACCCTTGAGACTCTATAGCATAGGACCTTTCTACAAATCACCCCACAGTCTAACATCACACTGTACTAAAGGACAAACTGCTGAGCTTCATGTTTGTCAGTTTTTGTTTACAAAAAAAAAATAATTTTAAAAACACGTTATGATTTTTTTCTATGTTCAAAGGAATCAATTATTACTAAAAAAAAGTATTTTACTATAACATAGATAGCTAAGTAGTGTTTTGTGCTGTTGTAACTGCGAATCTTATTCGCTATACACAACATACTAATAATATATAATTACATATTTGTAAGTATGTAAATGTTATAGAAAAATAATGTAGAAACCGGACAAGCAGTACTTAACAAGTGCTAAACAAACAAAAATACAAGCCTTCTGTCAAATTGAGAGTCAACTGAAAACGAGGTATATAAAGATTGTACCATTAATTTTGTATCTTTCCATGCTACACATCATCTCAAATTTTTATAACATCCAGGACAATCAAAGTGACTCAGAAAAATCTGAGGATGACAATTCATTGAAATACAACGTCCTACCTACGGAAGATACTCAAGAGATTAATGAAGATTTAAGAAAATTTAATATAAGGTATTTATAAATAAATGATAGTTTAAGCAGCGTTTTGTTGTGGTGTATTGATTTCTTTTTTTTTAAACTTATTTATCAAAAATTTGTACATTGCTTCACGGAATATTTTAGTTCTTATTTATAGCGCATACACACGCCCACACACACACACACACACACATCTTTCTTGCAATAGTTCTTTAAATTAATTTTTAATAAGTTTACAATAAGCCTATGGAAAGACAGCATTTTTATCAAGCCTTTTCGATAGTTTTTACGTGGTGGATTTTACTAAAATTGCAACGAAGAGTCCGGCATTACCCAATAAACAATTTCTCATCGTTTAATTCGATTTTAAAAACAATAAATTTACGCACGATACATTTTTAAACCACCAAAATTTTGTTCACAAAAAATTCCTTTCCCAGAGTACTTTTTATTCAAATAATTGTACCATGTATAATATTCTTCTTATCATACAAATATAAAATGAGCGGTTAACCATCTTTCACAAGCGTATTGTGTATTCTTATTATACGTCGCAATTTTGTTCCAACATGAAATACTTCATACATGTTTTAATATAGCAATCTTATTGAAGTCTTTGATATTATGCCCTCCCTCCAACACGAATATTTATATTAATTTATATATGAGTCATTCTACCGTAAACGGTTTATTCGGTGACTCAGTCATTCTCCTTACAACGCTGTGTCAATAGATATCGATGTAAAAAATTTTTTCAACAATGAAGAAACTTTTTATACTAAAGGCGAAACAGAATTTAGATTATAAAAAAGTATTGCTTAAGTTTGAAATTCAAAAATTGAACTAAATTACTGTTATGGGCTTGTGTCTCATTCAAAAACTTACAGTTTTGACGACACTTAGAAGCAAAACACGGATTTTTTACTTCTTCTACAGCATGGGATCGAACAGTTATTACGGTAACAACCAATTTCACGCATTTTAGAGAAACCAAAAAAAATTGTATAAGAACAAGACTTGGATGCTTATAAAGTTGTGGAACCGAAATCTGACAAATGTAAATAACATTTCAAATTAAAATGCTCTCAAAAATGCAGCAAATGAGTCTGATTTAGACATTGTGTACTGTACGGAGGTCAAGGATAAAAAAGGAATGTTTCCAATTTTTCATAACGAAAAAATCCAGTGCTACAGGCTAGCAAATTTGAAGTTTCTGTCACCCCAAAATATAGAAACTAAGAGCCCATAACGCTAAGGAATGTCATGTATCTTTTCGAAGCATTTGCTTATTGACTCAGAAGGCCGTGGGTTAAGATAAAGCTATTTATTTTATGATGTCAGTGTAGTGGCGAAGTTTAATTTCTATTTAGTGCGTTAGAATCTTGATTTTTCGACGAATTTATAAGCCCATAAAGCTTCTTTTTCCGCTAAAAGCCTGTAACTCTATCTCATAAAGCCCTGTATCTTCTTTTCATGTTGAATTATCGATATGGATAGCAATATATTAATGACAGATATACAAAGTAAATGTGAAAACGAAGTCGATTTTACATGAAGAATACTTTTATCTCGGTTATACTTAGATGTTGTAAGAGTCTATAACACTCTCATTTTTCTGAGGGAATGTAAGAAAGTCGTCAGAACAATTTTTTTCGTGCAGATACAGCAGGGGATACAAAATTATAGCTATTTTGGTCACGCAAAATGTAAAAAAAAGTTGTTAAATTCAAAATCCATTTTAATTGTTTGTCCATTCTGGACATTAAGATATACCGATTTTTTTTTTTTTTTGACCCATATGTATATATACACGTGTACGTGTACTTGGACAAAACGTAAGTAGTAAGGGAAAGCTTTTTTTAGATAGTTTCATCGATATATTTCATACGGCTGGTGCCAGAGACGTGGCCCGGGGCCCCTGCAGACGTCACGTGACGGAAGAGGTGAGGGATTTGAACCAATAACGCAACAACCCCAAGAATTTGTCAATAATGGCAGCAGGTTTCGCGCAATTTAAATATAATAATCGACATTGCTTGGCCAGTAACAATAATTTTTTTGCAGACGTCACGTGACCCAGCAAGCCAATAATCTAATGACCGGTGTAAGGGAAAAGGCGCGTGGTGTCCCGCGTAATTTAAATATTGCTTGGATGGTAACAACAATTTTTTCCTCTGGTAGTGGAAAATTTTAATGATTACTAACTGCTTGATCAGAATTTTTTTTGCAGCTGAGGGAAAATTAAGGGGTACTTCAATTATTAGCTGTACCTATGAAAATTAATAATAAATTCGAAAGTGCAAAAATTTGATTATTTAGTGAAAAAAAGGGTTGTTAAAATAAAAACAATTTTTCATTTATTTTATTTATATATTGTTGAGAAACGCACACTTTAAGTTTACATATAGGTGATTCTGCCGTAACTTACTCAGATCGACTTAAAAAACTTTTTAAAAAGAAGTTGGTTGAAAAAAAATTTTTTCATGATACTTCTATTGTATGCAACATCAGTAACAAACATCTGAAGCGATGTAACTATAAAATTTGCTGGTCAAAAGTTATACGAAGTTTTTTAAAAATCAGTTTTCATCGATTTTCGAAAAATTGTGTCATTTTCTAGCACGTGTAGCTAAGCTCCTTCAACAGTTCAAGTATTTTTACTAGGCTAAAATCAAAGCTCAGATGAAGACCTATAAATTAAAAAAAAATTTTGTTCCATTTTGTGCCTCTATTCAAAATTTACAGCTGTTTAAATTATAGCGTAAATATCGCTAATAGTGTGATTTTGGCTAAAATTCAGTATTTTTCGTAAAATCACTATGACTTTTCCTTCGGGGCGTAAAATTCAAAGATTTTTATTTTAATCATTAGGACTATGTTTTTGCTTTCATTTAAGCCCAGATAAAGCCACCTAATGAAATGCACCACTTGGCTACCAACGTTGGAAGCAGCACCACCGTTTTTGCATTTATCTAGCGAAAAAGAGCCAATTGGACGAAATCCCGAGACATGAGTCTCGTCCTTTAGCCCAACAGTGATGAAAAAAAGTTTGGCTAGGATTGATTGCTCTAAAACAAAGAAAACGGCTCCTCGAGGTCAGGTAGGGTCAGAGTGGAAAAGTTCGGAATGGAATTTTCAAAGTTTGTAGTGCTCATACGACTCGTGGACGTATTACAATGACTTGTCTACCGATACTGTATTTACTAGCCTTAAATGCAGTTAGAAACTGTAGTTTGCGTACCTGCACACGCACACCGAGTGGTTATTCCATGGGGGTTGGAACGGAATAAAATGTTTGTACGCGTGAAATACGCAAAAAGAAGAACTTGGCTACTGGAGAGCTAACAACTTTAGGTACTACTGTCGTAAGGATTTATTTATTTTAGTCTTATATTTTGAAAAGTGACCATAGGTTAGCATTTCCAATCCAAAAAAATACTACTTTAAACTGATTTTTGTTTAAACCACGATTATGGTGCTAATATGCGGACAAAATGTACGCAATGAAAACTCACTCGTCTTTGGCGATTTTTGGTGTGACTAAGATACAAATCTAATCACCAGTAGCTAGAGTATATTATGCTTACACGCCCAAGTGGCATATAAGCCTTACTGTTTACTGGTGAAAGTTTTCATGAGTGAAATTGAGTTGCAGACATGGGTCGGAATGGAAAATTTGACTCTAAATGATCGATTATCTCAATAAAGGGGTTAATATATTGGTATAAGATAATATGTCAAGTAAAGTCGACAACATTTAACACAACTTAACTTTTTTAAAGTTGTAGATTTCATTACGGCACGTGAGTATAAGTACCGGACACGATCTGAGCAAGTTACAGCAGAATCACCCACATGAGCACATACATTTTGAAAGTGTGCTATTCTATGATTACACGTAGGCTTGCTAGTTAAAGTACATATATTGCTTACAGTACGATTATTTCTAGAATTCTGATGCCTAGTAATATGATTGAAAAAGGTTACAGTTATTCAAGATTACAGTTCATATTTTTAAGCTGTTGTAAATTCCAATGATAAGTAAAACAATTTCTTCTGAGTCTATCATTGTGACGTAGTACCATGGGAGGCAGACCATAGCTGTCAAAGTACACTCTATGACCTTTAATATCAACATATATAGCTACCCAATGCGTGCCTGGTTTAGAACTTTCATCGGTGTTTACTATGAGAGCGAATGGTCTCACCTAATTTAAAGGTAACTTTACAGGGAATACTCCAGCCGTCACTGTATGTATACTGCAAAGAGCTTAACGTCGTGGCAACAAGTCCATAATAAAAGATGTGTGAATTTTTATGAGTTGAAATCCACAACTACTTGACGATTTAAGTCTATTTCCAATATGTTGTCAAGTTCAGCATATAAAACGCAATTTATAGTTTTTGTAAGAGCTGTCTCAAAGCGTACTTCTATTCGAACTGTACCATTCTTTTCTCAATTTCAATGACCTGCTAAATGCGACGAGAGATCGAGTGTAAGATCAAATGCAAACAGACAATACTCATTGGGATAGTCTTTCCTGTAAATACCACTTCTGTCATTTATGTAGTAGATCCCAGTGCCCGAAAATAAAGTATGATATGCTTTCATGTACATAGGGGTGCTTCACGTAAAAGTCGGTAGTAGCGGTTGACTAGGGACTTGTACATCGTCAACATACAAAGACAAAAAATGTATAGAATGATTTTGAAAGTTAAAAGGATTCATTTTTCGATCCCCATTGGAGGCGTTGTTATCAACAAAATCTAAAATGATTCTTTTAAAAAGTTGTCTAAGGATAACATCATCTAAACAGTCACCGTTTATCTTACTATGTAGGGTAAAAGATTTTACTTCGACGCGCGTAATGAGATAATTTACAGAAGTGTTTGCCAGAGTTTTTGCATGCGTGATCTGAACTGAAGGGCTAACTGTCACTTGCCAAACGAGAAGGGTAACCTCGGTACTGCTGACAGAATAATTTTTCGCTGAAGTATCCATGAGACAAAAAGCATCTTTTGAGCATACTAGACGTAAACAAACTTCGATGCCGTTTAACAATAATTTCACCTGATTAAATACGTCACAGTGTTAATAACTCATTCAGTTTATGGTCTTCTCGTCTTCTAAATAAATAATGAATGTATAATTCATCCATTTTACCGGTGACATCTGTTTCCCACAGGTTTGCTGACAAATACGATGATTTTGCAGCAGAGCCGTAATTTAAAAGAGTTTCAATGTATGCTATGTATGGATAAGCATTTTAAAGTGAAACTTTCTTAGGCACACTTTACATGGGAAGTTAACCCGTAAAACAAGCGAGCGAATGAACGCTGCCATGCACATGTATATATATAATCTGTACGTATACCAGCTGTGCCATAGACAGGGGATCTGTTTTGTCTGTCTTCATTCCTCTCTCTCCCTCCATCTCGCATGTGCAAAATAGTGCGCCACAATAACTGTATCTATACATATAATATAGCTTCTCTCTATCTCTATGTATAAAGAAGACAGTTCACCGATCTAAAAAATCACCAGTGCAAGCGAACTGATTAAAAGTCAAGCGGCCACCCATCCAACTACCAACGGCAGCCAACTCTGTTTAACTTTTCAGATCGACGAGACTGCAACTCTACTGCTGTGCCACCGTATCAATAGTAAATATACCTACTGCTGCATAGTAGATACCGTAACGTAGCTGTAATTTAGACGAAACTGGTCCTCTGTTAAAGCTTAAATACTGTCAGGTATACAATAACTTTAGTTTTAAAAACAGAAAAAAGCGCTGTACCTCGAAAAGGAAGGAAAATTGGCTAAGAATAACAATTTCTACGGGTTCCCTTAAGAGAATCTACACAATCAAGGTGCACAAATAAAGAAGAGTTAGGGTACAAACAAATATAACCTCAATGTTTTAATTTTTTGAATGTATCTTGATAACAAGTCAAAAAAATTTTATTTTTTACTATGGCATGTTTAAAAAATTAATAGGGACGCTGACAAAAACTCCAAAAAATCAATGTTACAACATAACCTACCAGAGGATCCCGCACAAATGCAAAGGATTGTGGGTCCCAATGAAATCTTTTGAAATTTTGATATGTTGTTAGTTACGTACTATGCAAATGTTGTCATAGGTTCAAGTCTCAATAATGGACAGATTTTGAGAAATTAAATATTTAAGTTGTCTATTTTAATCACGGTTAGTTTGACATGAGACGTTGTACAGTCAACATACGCGTCTGATTCCATATACAGACAGATGAGATAGTAGGGTTATGTCGTTCGCGTGCACTACCCATGGCTATGATGAAGCATAAATTAAATTGATATCAATGAATTTGCATGCTCAACTAAATGATTTATTATTGTGTTTAAATAATGGTAGTCACTGTTGTATTATTGTAACCTCACCTAGGATGCTACATGATTCTTTCAAAAAAGACTAACTGTAACGACTGCAGAGATTAGTTATCAATGTTTAATTCTGAAGGTATATTTTAAGTACATAAAATATCTAATGATATTTACTAATGATATTTTTAGTGATTAGATTATTTTAAGTACTTATCAAATAACTACAAGCTCCTTTGTTCCTTAATAATGTCTTTCTACTTCGGCAGTTTTTGAGCGCTTGCTGTGCCCACGGTACTGAGTATTGCATAGGCCATATGCGCATCTATCAAGAGTGATCACAAAGATCCCATTTTTTAGAGGTTCACCTTATAAGATATTCCATGTCCTGAATGACAAATACTAATGGTAATACTTATTCACGAAGAAAATTTTTTATTGATCATCTTAAAGTAACATTCGTTGATTTTTTTTGGCTTGTATCATTTTTAGGAGCATTATGTATCTTCCCAGAGTCAATATCCTTAATCTATATCCACGCTTCACCTTGACTGTTTTATCCATGTCCCAGTGGCAGATTCCTTCTACCAACAACGTGAAGAATGCATGGGGGTGCCGTTTATTTTCACATGTTTCTGTACATTTTAAAATTTATTTGAAGCCATACGTTTAAAATCTATTTTAAGATCAGTTTTAAGATCTATTCTGATTCACAATTCGAGACTTCTGATATCTGCTCTTATGCCTCTTGTGTTATCTTGTTTATACTTTTGAGTTTTGTTTTTAAATATATTTTTCTGCTCTAATGCTTCTAATGTTATCTTGTTAATACTTTTTAGTTTTGTTTTTAAATATATTTTTATTTATGTATTTTTTTAAATCTCTTTGACTTATACTTTTTAATTGATTTTTTAAAGATACTTTGTGATATGCACCAAGGCCTCTTTCATAATCTGTGTACAAACATGCTATAAAATCTGCTTTACAACTGTATTAATATTTGATTCAGAACCCATTCAGAACTACAAAATTTTTCATTGTTTTCAATACTAATTATAGAACCCCTTTGACACACATTTTAGTTATATTTGAATAAATTGTTCATACTTATTTTATTTTTAAATAAGAAGTCTTTTCTAATGTCCTCTTTTTAATACCGCTTAAAGTCCTATTCCCAGCCCTAAACTTAGTAGCAGTTGAAGTCCTTGAGTCCCTATAGGATCCTTTACAGCAGTTATTGATTTGACAATGCACCTAATCAGATGAGTACAATTATTTATGACTTAAATAATGATTAAAGTAGAGATATGTCACTTTGTTTGGATATTTTAATTAGACAAACCGGTTCTTGCTTCATCTCCTGTCTACTCAACAAGTTTTAAGGCAAACATTCAACGTTTATTTTAATTTTATTTGAATTTTTATTTTTGTCAAGTTTTTTTTTTGCCTTGACGTAAAGTCGATGTTGTACCCAATTAAATAGCTTATTTTGCAACTAAAGTGATATCTTTTTTAAATATCTACACGATCGTATTTAATTGCACTCAAGGGCTTGAGATGCATAGATTGTAAAAAATTCAATGTAGTGGAGATAATAAGCTGGAGGTCAAGAGTTGAATAAAAGCCGGTGGTTGAGGTTTACCAAGTGGAAGCTGGAGGTCGAGCCATGCAAAGCAAAAGCGGTGGTTTTGAGGTATTCAAATTGTGTTAAATTCAATGTAGTAGAGTCTAAAAGCTGAAGTCTAAGTCCTGTAAAATGAAAGCCAGAGTTTGAGATATACCAGGTTGAAGCCGAAGGTTGAGCTATGCAAAGTGAAAGCAACGGTTCAGAGATTTCTTGATTCTGTAAAATTCAGTGTAGTAAAAGTAAAAAGCCGGTGGTCAAGTAAAGCAAAGGCCGGAGGTTGAGACATACGGAGTTGAAGGTCCAGCCATGTAGAGCGATAGCCTGTTGTCGGCAGATTTGTTACAATAGAATTCCTTCAGATAATATATACATCGAGACTAGTTATTCCAAGTATTTTGCTACCTACTTTATAACGCTTTTAGAACTATCCCCAAGGAAGTCTCAAAGTAAGTCTACAAACAGCTATTACATTACGTCTTTAAGTACGTAAAGTAAGTAGTCACAAAATAAGTCTTACAGCTAGTTTCAACGTCCATCTTAAAACGAGTCATAAAGCAAGTCTCGTAGTTTATTCCAAAAAAGGTAGTAAAATAAAATTTAAAGTACGTAAAAAAATGACCTTAATATAGGTCTCAAAGCTAGTCTCAATGTTTGTCTCATAAATACCCCAAAGCACGTCCCGATGTTTGACTAAAAATGGGTAGTAAATAGATTCTGAGTGGAAATAAACAACGTTGTCTTAAATAGGTATTGAAGCTAGTTTTTATTTTAGTCCCAAAGTTAGTCGCCAAGTGTCTCGAAGAAACTCTTAAGCAAAAAATAAATAATGTCTCAATATTCGTAAAAAGCTGGTAGCAAAATAAATCCCTTAGCTAGTCTTAATGTTCGTCTTAAAACAAGTTTCAAAGCCAGTCTTAAAGTTTTTCACGAAACAGGTAGTAGAATAGGTTTTTGAGTGAGTAAAAACACTGGTCTCATAATAAATCTAAAAATTAGTATTCAAACGAGTTATGTAACAGAGTTTAGTAGTATGGAAAAATGGTAATCTCAGGATATAATCAAAAGTTTATCTCAAATGTAGTCTCACAATTAGCCGAAATGTTTATCATACAAGAGTTACGAAGAAGGTAGAAAAATACATGAAAAAACTAGTCTCGATGTAAATATTATCTTTAAAAATGCTATTGTAACAAATATATCGACCGAAGGCCATCGCTCTGCACGAATCCACCTCCAGCTATCACCTGGTGTATCTGGACCTCCGGATTTCACTCTACTTGTGTTGAACTCCGGCTTTTTATATCTACTTTATTGAATGAGACACAATTTATACATCTTGAGTCCTTGAGTGCAATTCAATACGATCGTGTAAATATCTCAAAAAGATATCGCTTTAGTTGTAAAACAAACATGAAATTATGTACCACATCGACTTAAAATCAGGACAAACAAGTAACTTGACCAAATTAAAAATTGAAATAAAAGTTACATTAACGTTTAATATTTATCTTAAAACTAGTTCACAGATGCGTAAAAAGCAGGTCTTAAATAGGTCTCAAATCTAGTTTCGAAACGAATCTCAAAGTAAGTCTCAAAACAGGTAATAAAAATAGGTCTCAAAATGCATAAAAAAAATTGTTTCAAAATGAGTCTCAAACTCAGTCTTAATTTTTGTCTTAAAACTTGTTACAAAACAAGTCTTAAAGTTTGTCTCACGACGGGTGTTAAAGTAGGTCACAGAGTATACGTAAGAAACTGGTCTCAAAAATGGTGACTTATAGGGTCAGTGCCTAAGCACACGATAAGTAAGAGCTAATTTTGCAAGTACAAATGAAAACTCCCCAAAACTAACTAACACCTGATTTTTTGGTTTTTTTTTTTGGTTTGATTTTTTGGTTTGGTTCTTTAAGTTTTTTGGAGTTTTTATTCGTACTCCTAAAATTAGCCGTTACTGATCGTGTGCTTAGGCACTGACCCTTAAGTCATCATGGAAGCGACTGAGAGCAGAACAACATGTTTAACAAACGACATAATGGTCTTAAAAACGTTTGCACGTGTAATAACAAGTCATTGAATAGATCCCCACGCATGTATCAACAGTGGTTCTAAAATACATTCCAAAGCTTGTCTCAATTTTGGTCTCAAAGTATGTCCTAAAACCATGTTCTAAGCTCGTCTAAGAACTGATTTCAGAATAGATTTCAGAGACTTGTCCCAAAATCAATTATCAATTAATCCCAAAATAAATCTTACAGTCATCATTGTACAAAATCGACAGGATAATCAAGGAGACAAACGCCAGGCGATGAAGGGAAATGGTCTTCAAAACTGTATTCTTATTGGTATGCATATCGACGAGCAGGTAAGTACATTTGTAATGAAATTAATTTGATCCCTTATTCCCGAGGAAAGATAGTTTAGGCACTTTTTAGGTGAATATAAGGTTGTGTAAATTTTTTTTTATTTATTTAGTTTTGATATACATATATACATACATAGATCTGTTATTCCGTTCGCTCCTCTTTCTAGTGTGTTTTTTTCCTTAAAACGCAAGTAAATCACGGGAAATAACAGACTTAGACGCATTGGACTAGTAAAATTTTCTGCTGGATAAGCGATTCACATGGCAAAAAATTCTAGAACCGGGAGGAATATAGGTGAGTCATAACGCAAAGATTCAACGAGTCAGTCAAAAACAGGAAACAGCAAAGACCAGAGGGAAAAGAAAACAGTGTCTTAAGAGATAAGATAAGTGTCATGAATCAGATTAAGCACTGAAAGCAAGAAAACTCTCTCGCCGGTTTGTTCTCTCTCAAACTTCGCAGCGAGGTGAAAGTGAAAGGGACCAAATATTAGGACCCGTGTATAACATATAACGTAGCGAGAGCTGGTAAGAGGTATCATCAGCATTATCTTTTTCGATCCAACAAATCCAGGCGTTCACACTATAACAGGAGAGACGCACGGCCCTTACAACAGGAGAGATGCACCCACAGCTTTAAACTCGCAAGATGTTTGGCGTGGTCCCCAAACGTAGAACATTAACTAGAGAAATAGACGGAGATTAGCGAGTCCGGTGAAGAAGATAGTGCGAGAGAGAGGCCGCAGATGGTGGAGCTAGAAATAGTGGGGACGGAAATGCACCACAACAGCCCGAGTACTGACTTAGGGCAGGAAAGAGTAGAACATAATAAAAAAGTAGAGTGCGAAGATTCTCCTGCACAGTGGAGAAGCAAACGCACAAGAAAAGGTCGAATGGCCCGCAAAAAGAGTAATCAAATAAAGGCGCCAGACACACATATAAAGAAAAACGAACCCAAGCTTTCAGAGAGTGACGAAAAAATAGATTAGTTTCCCAAAATAACTGTAAAACTCGCGAGAACAGGGCACACGTCACCATCGGTCCAATTAGGGGGACCACAGTTAAAGAATAGAAAGGCGTCTTTTTATGTGGATACAGGTGCAGAGATTTCGATCATAAGGGAAAATTTTTTTAACACAGACATGCTAATAGACAGTAGGTATCGAGTAGCTCTAATCGGCGTGACTCACGGAGCATGCAAAACATTGGGCCCAGTACAGGCCTGGTCACACGGATTAGAGTGCACATAACATTAAGTCCCTCATGACTTCCCAATTGACGTGGAAGAAATCATAGAGTGGGGCACTTTTAAGCAGTTTTGGGGCCAAATAAGCGCCGACAAAAATATGACTAAACTAAATGACGTAGAGATACCACTGTTGAAGCCAGAGCGTTTTAGAATACCTGCAAAATCGAAACAAATTATTTATGCACGAGTAAAAAAGAGTGAAAATAATGCAGAAAATGGCTGGATACCCCTTCAGAGGATAAAAGAAGAACTATTATTTTGAAACGTCATAGCCAGAAATATGAACGGAAAAAAGTCACAGAATGCAGTAATACGAGTGACGAGATAACATGCGTGCCTGTTCCAGAATTATAGCTACTAGATCATAAAGAAATTTATCGGAAGCACTCAGGAGACGTTGAAGGGGACCGTGTCGAAAACTTGGGGGAAACAGTAGTTAAGTAATTTTATGAAGAAATAGGTGATGATGAAGAAAAAACAGAAAATTTTACAAAAGACGAAGAAGAGTTACAGAAACAAAAACGGGTAAATAAAACAGGTACGGACTCAAAGCGGAACTGAGAGGGTATGAGTTCGAAGTTATATACCACCCGGGCATAAACAACAGACCATCTGACGCATTATCACGAAATCTAGTACTACAAGAGGGGTAAGTGAACCCCAAACAGCCACGCCAAGAGCAAAATGAAGAGCGAAAACGAAGCCAACACGATCGTACACTCACCATCAATGGAAAATCATAGAGAGTGCAGAACACGCCTACCAACGGAAAAGCCACCATGGGCACCAAAAGAGAAGGAAAACCCACCCCTACTACAAAAACTGAATAGGATTAAGGGCCACCCATTTGAGTATTTAGACAACCTAGTGTTTATGACAATAATAAAAGCGGTACCCAATACAGAGGTCATAGATGCGCTGCATGAGAGAGGATACATAAATCTGGTATGCATTAAAAACGAAGAAAAAAGCGTAGGAGAAACTAAAATGATAAATGCAAGAAGATTAAAAATTATGCACATTTATGTAAAGTAACATTTTTTAGAAATCGCACTCAAATTAAACATTAAAAATTGTACTAAAGAACTTAAAGAGGTAATAGTAGCAAATGAAACAAAAAAGATTGGGATTGCTAGAGACCTCGTGATCCTCAATCTAACCCAGTGGGGATACTTTGTCAATACCTTTGAGGAAATATTCAAAGACTTAAGACTAGCAATGGTGTTTTACTCAAACACCCTAGTAATTTCACCAACAGACCAAAGGTTTAAAATTATTAGAGAATACCATCAGGCAGCAATAGGCCGACATAGGGAAATGAATAAGACATAATAGGATCGCCAAAGACTACTACTGGAAGAGTATGCGTCCAGATGTTAGAAAAGTCATTTTGGGATGCGCATCATGCCAAACAAAAAAACTCGTCCAAATGAAAATAAAACGAGACATGCTCATCACCGATACATCGAGTAGACCGTTCGAGAAAATTTCTATGAACTTCTACGGGCCCATCAGTAAACCCTTAGCAAATCAGTACACATACATACTATCTATGCAAGACTGGCTGATGAAATTTATCGTCTTCGCACCCGTAAAAAGAGCGACAGCCGAAGAAACGGTAAAAACGATAACAGATGAGTTTATAGCGTATTTTGGGGTGCCGGAACATTTATCATCAGACCAAGGAACTCATTTCATGAACAAAAATATGGACGAACTTGCAAAGTTGTCAAAAATAGACAAAATGGGCTGCACAGCATACCACCCACAAACAAACGGCGCTATCTAACGTATACATCATACTCTGACGGAGTACATCAAAGCCTACGTAGAACAAAATAATCACTGGAACGAAGATTTACCGATGTGTATGCACTTGTACAACACAACGGACCATCAGAGTACGGAATACTCGCCGCACGAACTCGTTTTTGGGCAAAGAGCAAGAACATCATCCAGTATCAAACTGCCATTTAAGGGCCAAACTTTGAATAAATATCTCAAGGAGCTAGTTGAGACTCTGACGAAAATGAGAACTATCGCAGCAATGAACCAAGTTTAGGCGAAGTACCGATTAAAGTATAACTATGACCACAAACTGAATACAAGATATTTTTTGGAGGGAGAAATGGTTTATGTGCTGAAAGAGTCATCGAAAAGTAAATCTGATTCGCAATACAAGGGCCCGTATGAAATAACATGTATTGATTGTATCAACAAAAACGTAAAACTACAGAGAGGTGACGAAATAAGAGCATCCCACGTACATAAGATTAAAAAAGCGTGTATAATGAAGGCACCACCAGAGAAAGCAAATAGGGTGAGGCACACGGAAGAACCCCTTTAATTATTTAACTACGCTTAAAAGTTTTGCAGCCCCCGTATGCAGCGCGAAAATATGACAGAAGAGAAAGATTTATTAGGTTTACGGTAAAACTTTTTTCTTGGCTCCCAGATGCACCGCGAACTAGATGTATACATACGTTAGACTTAGATCCCGAGCTCACAAAAAAACAACTATAATGGGGAGGTACGCATGAACAAAGCATTAATATTATTATTCAATTGTAAAACTGACATAACGTGAATGGAAAAAAAACAATCAAATAAGGAGCACGTGTGGCACTCTCTAGTGAGTAAACGTACTTAATAGGTGTCGAATTCATTCACAGGCCAAATGTACAAATTATAGATGGTAAAGACAAATAAAAAGAAGAAAAATATAAGTTTAGGCTGACGTATACTTGTAACTTTAAATAAGTTTATGCAAGAAGTACACAAAGAAAATCTAATGTAAAATCAGCAAACGAAAAAGAGTATGAACAAATAACATTTTTTTTTTAGTACCTTATTGACTTCGTTACTGTTTAAGAAAAAAGTCATTTTAGTAATTATTATTAGTTAGAGAAGAGTATGGAGTAATGATGAAAAATAAATAAAGCAATCGCAGGAAAAATAAATTTATTTTTCAAGGGGCCCACGTCGAGTATAAGATATTGAACATTCTTTTCTTCCTCCCTTCTGTCATCCTCTATCAGAAACAATCTCACTCCTATCATCATAATATGCTAATAACCACAACACCTGAAACGACACACATAATCGTTACGAGATATAGAATTGACTGCCATGTCTAGGACAACGAACAGCCAGTTTGTCAGACCATCCACCTCAAAGTAAGCATAATTTTGAAAAAACTACATAGACCAGTACTTAATTGTTATTATAAGGAAAATTAATAATAACGCACCCGGATCACCACTCAAGTATTAAGAGAAATAATCAACCACACCCAGTGTGTAGCAGTATTTCCTCAGGACTTGGTCGTCGAAGAACAGCCGGAAGCCCTCATAGGATCCTAAAACACCTTTGGGACGACAATACCACGTTATATTATGTTGTCACACGACCAGCGTTGAAGCTTAGCTTCGGAAACTCAGACAACGGCGCGTACACCTTAGAAAGCCCACTTCCTCCAGACACCAAAAAAAAAAAGAAAAAAAAAATAGAAGTGTTGTTATTGAGGGGAAAAACAGCAAAAGTGCAACGAACAAAATCAGCAAATGCGTCTATGGCTTTGAGAGTAAAAGCAAACAAAAAATATCCACATAATCTCTATCCTTAACCTCATCATGTTAGAGAAGAGAGAGAAGAAGTAGCAGAAAAACATAGTATCAAAAAATGTAGAGATGGAAAACACTAGAAAAATGTACGACACAGGTCTAAACGTAAATGCGGAATGCACTGCCGTCAAATTGGTTTCTTACTCATACCTCCAAGCTCGTCTCTACCAAAACACAAGTCAAATGTAAAATAACCGATCGTCAAACTATCTGATCATACAGTCTTCTTAAAGATGTTGTATAACTCCGCAGTCAAGATGGGGTGCACAATATAATAACAGACCATTTAAATACTTAATAACTGACTTATACGCGCATGTGAAGCCGATGTAAAACAAGTAATGAGGTAAAAAAAAAAAAAAAAAAATTGCGATAAAAAATTTTAAAACCTACAAAAAGTACTTACATGAATAAAAATAATAAATAGGCAATAATATTTGTACAAAAAGGAAAGCAAGATAATAACATGATACGTTTATTGTATACTTTATATGTAAGGAGATAGCCACACTCGCAGCTTAACGCTGACCGAAGAAAGGGGAAATATGAGAGAAAGGGTAAGGTACATACGGTAATACACCTAAATAAATATCTATCAATAGAGTATAAATAGTATTAGGATAAGTATTTACCACAGAGACTAAAGCGCGGACCCGTAGGCAGGAACCAGGGTGCGCAATGTATAGCTAACAGCTTTATGTATTGCAGAGCACAATTGGAGGCACCTGAACAGCTACAGTGGTCGATAACACAAATACAAAATATTTCAGGATTAATCGCGGAAATGATTTTCCCGTTAGCTACAACCAGCACGAACTGGAAAATCGTACAAAAAATAGACTTATCATTTCACCTCTCGCTGGGATACAAACTTAGATTGATATGCAGACAACTATGGAAAAAAAGTGAGCAACTATCGCCTAAAGCTGCTCAGAGGTTCAGACTACAAACAATAGGAGATGAAATAACTCAAGCAATGGAGTCCTACAAGCAATGGACAAATCTGCTACAGGGAATAAACAACCACCGTAAGGGAGCAATGATGCTCTGGGGGGGGGAGCTATTCTAAAATTTCTATTCGGAACGTTGGACAGTAACGATCATGAATCATTAACAGATGCACTTGACTTAAATAGAAACAGTACACTTAATATAGAAAAACTTCTGGCCACACAGACAGAATTAATGTCTAACAGAGTAAGCGATGTAGGGGGAAGGGTGGAAAAAATAGAAGCAAATATAACGAAAATGGAAAACATTAATGACTTACAGAAAATAGATAGTTCAATAATTGCAGCTATAAATACACTGTATAGAAGCGTGAAGCAGTACATGGCAGACTGTGACTCCATAACAAATGCAGTCCTCTTTCCAGCAAGAGGACTCGTACATCCAAGGTTTATATCGCCTGCGGTTTTTGATAACTCCAAAATACGGGAAAAACTATCTCAGATAAGTGCACTCGAGATAATAGACATATCTAGATTAACAATTATGATGCAGAACAGTCAGTTAACATACCACATAAGCATCCCGCTGTTAGATAAAGACTACGCCGATTTATACAGAATTTTACCCCTATCGATAAAGCGGGAAGGCCTAAGCAGCTCAAATACTTATGCCTATATATGGCCAGAGCACGAATACGTGGCCATAAATAAGAAAATTAACACACACGTGGCAATAATGGCTTTCGAAGTCTTCAGCTGTAAGAAATTGCTCGAGTTATTCATCTGCGACCATACGGAACCGATAAAAGAGATGAGGTAACATCGTTCGTGCGAAACACGGATTACAGTACAGCACAGCATAAGCGATTGGAAAGAATATTCAGTTAAAATCGTCAAACTGCAAGATACGTACTGGGTCCGATTCCATGCACCAAATCTTTGGGCTTTTACAGCAGTACAAGAGAAGCCACCGTTTATGGAGTGCTATGACTCAAACCATAGAACAATTTCACTTAAAGCCGTGGGCATTCTACGGCTTGATACAGGCTGTACTGCTCACAACATGAATGTGCGCATAGCAACTCCGTCAAATATAGAGGAAAAGCTAAATACCACCTACTTTGAGATGGAAAATATGAACATCAACAGAGTATTAGAAGAACTAGACGGAACATTGAAAGATAAGGGGGTTTCAGATAGTGTTAACACACTATTAGTACAAGGGAAGCTTAAGTTAATTAATAAACAAGAGCACTCCAGGACTAACCCACTCGTTAATGGGACACCCATACGGGGGATTATTAAAAAGGCTCGTGGGCTTGCAGAAAGTCAACAGATACGAAAAGAGATTACAAATTTTAAATGGCTAGTTTAACTTATGGCAGGACTGATAATGGCGGGAATAGGACTTCTTTTTCTTATGTGTAAGTGTTTTCTCCATCGGGGGGCCCTACTACTAATTTGTTATAGAATGTTTATAGGTAAACAAAGAGCTCAAGAAAAAGCATGAGATTTGAGAGTGTTTCAAACCACACTGACAGAGGAACTCGGAGCAGAAAAGCAACTGCAACCCTCTAGACGAATTCGAGAATTGCCGTTAGCCGAGACACAGGATTAAAATTCCTGAGACAACGAGTATTAGCACCAGGAATCGCTCTACTGTATCGGAGAACGCAGTCCGTAGGATGACACTAAGAAAGAATCTTCTTTTTTTTAAACATGTAACACTGAGAAATTTGTTTTAAGTTTATGTAAAAAAAAAAAAAAAAAAAAAAAAAAATACATACATACATGATGATAGTAGCTATAACAATGATAATAACAGTAATAATATTAATGAGGAACAGAGGATAAGCGCCGGGAGTCACTCGACTGTATCGGGCGGCGCAGTCCATAGGACGAGACTTAGAAATAATTTTTTTTCACAAAATATACAATAACGAGAAAGTAATATTAAGGTCTACTGTAAAAAATAAATAAATAAATAAAATAAAAATAAAAAAAGTAAGTGTAGCTATAGTAATAAGAACTATAAGAATGAGCAGATGAAAGTGAGCGCCGGGAGTCGCTCGACTGTATCGGGGGGCGCAGTCCGTAGGATGTGACTAAGAAAGAATTTTTTTTACTTGAATACTAATAACAAGAAATTTGTACGGAACTTTTTTTTTTGTAAATAAGCGCATGTGAAAGACAAAATGGAAACTATATAGTAAAACAACACGTAGTCCTAAGCAAATGTCTACCTTGCGGTGATTTTTAATATAATCGTAATACAAAGCATAGCACACACACAAACAATTTTGTCATACACTCGACACACGATGAGAGAAATATTAATGTAAAGAGAGCAGCAGTTCCCTATAATTGAATGAAAGAACAAGTGTAAAATACTAAACTTCATAAGCAACATAAATAACAAAACACAGAACCGCATACACACACACGTAGAATTGCACACAAGTACACAGACTCTACAAAGTAAAAAGTCAGCGTCGTTGAGGAGAACTACGCCGCCGTGCCGTGGCCTTGGACGTGTAACGTACGATAGTATAGATAAGACTCTACGCTCCCTCTCCTTAAATCTCGTAACAAAGCAAGCAAGGAAAGAGTCTTCCGAGGCATAACACTACGAGCCTTTGAGGGAAACACCGGCGCTACTTTGCCTATAATTACGGTATCTCAAATAAAGGTCTTCGAAATAACAAGTGTTAACCGTTCTCGCAATACACCCCCTTACCATTATCTTCCCAACGTAACAGACCTAAAACAAGTTAAAAGTTTGATTTTTCAATTAATAATGTCAATTCGTTTAATTTTCTCTGCATTAGTTCTTTTTACGTTTCCAAAAAACCTAGAAAATATTTATGTACATAAAAAAACAGATCATGACTTTTTTCCTGAATTTTTTATTTTTCAGAATAAAATTTACAAAATTTTCAAATTTACAAATAACGGATAACATCATAAAATATAGAATATTCGTGGGTGGCTCAAAAATTTTTTATCCTTAAAATTTTTTAAAACATTTTTCAATATGGATAGTGTGGAGAGATGAGTATCTAAATTTTTTTATATTACTGAATAAACTTTGGACCAATTATTATTTTGTACTTTAAATTTATTGTCAGCTTCAATTTGAATGAAGATATTACTTGGATTTTCACATCTTGAAAAAGCAACATATTACTATCCATTAGAAAATAAAGGTTTTTTAACATATAATCCTACATAATCAAAACTTTGACCTTAAGATTTATTAATAGTCATCGAAAAAGCTGATACAAAGGGAAATTGTTTTTTTTACAAGATAAATAAAAGTGAAGACCAACTACTTTGACTAAATATTATTTTTGGTATTGAAACCTTACTTCCTTTTTTGTCACTTGTAATTATTTCTACTTCTATGTAATATTTAAATAATTTTATGAGTTTTAACCTTGCCCTATAAGAAAAGCCATCAAAAAAACTTAAGTTTCTTATTAACATAACTAAAAAATCATCAATTTTTAAGTTTAATTCATGTGGTGGAGGTCCTTCTCGAATATTATTTGAAAATTCTTTTAGAAAGTTTTTGTAAATATTATCGTCCGTTTTATCAACTCCTTATTGAGTAGCATGGTCTATGCTATAAAAAATTATTGTTTCTCCTTTCATGTTTTCTAAAAATTTATTGTTCAAAAAATAAGTGTATTCATTATGGGACGTTAATAGAACAGTATTTATTAAAGAAATATTAACGTTGCAAAAATTTTTGAACATGCACCGTTTATTTAACATTGTTGAGGTATTTTTAAACAATCTTCTTTTCCATTACCAATACCCAATCAAAACGATAAAAATTTTATGTCTGTTGATCTAATATTCATTTTTAAATGTAAAATTTAAAATATATTCCAAATTTTTAAGTATTTCATAGTCTCTTCGATTATGTTAAGCTTATTACTTTGGTTATTAATTTGTTTCCAAACGGTGTGTTTGTATAGTATAAATATTTTAGAGTTCTGTCAACTATTTGTAAGGCTTTTTTTTGGTATTATAGAAGCTTCGGCCTAAATTATGATATAAGCTTCACGTAATTTTTTTTTATCGAGTTCGTATTCTAAGAAAGCACTTTTAATGAAATTTAAATTTAATGGTATTCAAAAAGGTTTATGGCTTATCATTCCTTTTGGTAATAAAATTAAAGATGTTTCTGTCCAAGCCATGGATGAAATTTCTCTTTTTATTGAAATAAAATAATATACCAACGTTTTGTATGACGAATTCTTACCAGAACCACCAGGACCGTCAATAAAAAAAATCTTGTTTTCAAATGCGGGAACTTTTTCAAAAATAAGTTTTTGATCATCATTAAACTTTAAAAACATTTCACAAAATTTTGCTTCGTGAACTTCACATTCAACTGAGTTCACTTTTTTCTAGCCTTTATTTCCTTTTAAGTGCAAAAACTGCTACTAATTTATTTTAGAAGACGCACTGAAAATTTATTTTAAAAAACAGTAAAAAAATTTCAAGTTACTTTTTACAAATCTCTGTTAATGAAAATAACAAAAATAGGGCGCAAAAACCAGCTCATAATACGTAATTAATTTGTTAAAAGTATCGCTAATTTTTTTGTGTTTATGATTATACAACTTACTTTTAAATGATAAGTTTATCATTTTTTAATATTTTATCTTGAAGTTTAATGTGCTAATATTTTTGATAAGGTTACATTCCAAGTAGAGATTGTATAATAAATAACTAAGATTAGAACCTTTTTCATTTCACTAAAAAATTTAAAACTGTAAATGGGGAGTTGGTGTGCAGAGCGCATGAAAGGATAAAACCCCGCTAAGACATATACATATACATATAGGTTTTAATTGACGTAATACATTTTAATAATAGTAAGATCTGAAAAATAAGTTATAATAGACTATAACTAATAAATCCATATACATACACATATCGTCATAGTATATGTGTATAAAAATATTATACTAGTGAGGTATCACCCCCCTGTGCACTCTGTGTGCCAATCCCCCGTTTTTTAATTGATAATGCTTAAACCCTTACAAAACTCCTGGTAGCTTTTCTCGGGATCGATAAGTTATAGTCTTTTATGATCATATTTATATATATATACTAGTAGGGCTTTGCCCCCCTGTGCTCTCTGTGCGCCAACCCCCTACTGTTCTAACTGAAAAAAAAGTCTTTAAATTTCATCTGTTAGTGGGGAGAGGTTGTAGCCCAGAATTTCGTGAGGAAGAAAAGTTTCTGATCTACAACTGTAAGCATTAGATATGTATTAATCAGTCAATTTCCACACCACCCAAAAGGTACTGCTGTGGTACGTTGAGAGTTTTTTTTAAAACCCTTCGTTATGTTTAGAGAAAAAAGGTATACATTATTTTTTTATTGACTAAATTCTAAACAACGAAAAATTTTAATTACTTTAATCATATGTAAATTATTTAAATTTCATACAACATAAACTTTCTATTATTTTTGTTACTATTATGCATTCTATATTTTATCAATTGATATAAGTGGTTAGAAAAAATTTTTCATTTTCA
>NW_019380565.1:698115-717215 GCF_000648655.2 Copidosoma floridanum
TAATGATAATGTTCATTATGATAATAATCTTAATAATGACGATAATGTTGATTATGACAGCGATGGTAAAATTATTAAAAGTGATAAGAGGTTAACGTCAATATTATTAGTAATTCTGATGTGAAAAATGATAACGATAATAATGATAAAGGTGATAGTGATCAAGATAACAATATAAATAACTATAATCATGACAATGAATATGATAACAAGAATAGTTATTTAAACGTCGATAACAATAACAGTTATATTAATAAAGACAAAAATGATGATAACTACTTTGATTCAACGATAATAATAATAATGATTATAATAATGACAGTAATTATGATGTTGTTGAAGATATTGTTTATGTTGATAATGATAATGATATTTATGATGAAGAAAATTTTGTTAATAATGTTAGTATTGTTCATAATTATAATAATAATAAAGATAATAATAATTATAATAATGATCATCATAACCATAATTATGATGGTAACAATGTTTATAATGATCATAATAATGATGATGATAGGACTGTTGATGATAACGGTCTTAATAAAAATAATAAAATAGATGATGGCGATGATGATACTGATAATGACGATGATGATGTCAATAATGATGATAAGGATGATGATAGTGATCATAATTTTAATGATGATGTTAACGATAATAATGATTATAATAATAATAATGATAATAACGATGACGATGACGATTATCATGATTATAACGTAGATGCTCATGCTGCTTATGATGATAATGATGATGATGATAATGATAATAATGATAATAATGATAATAATAATAATAATAATAATAATAATAATGATATTAATAATAATAATAATAATAATAATAATAATAATAATAATAATAATAATAATAGTAACAGTAATAGTAAAAATAATACAATCGTGAGGATAATAATAAAAAATAACAGTACTTGACCTGTCACGAGTTAACGTAATTAAATTTACTGATAGTTTTTACTCCGTATAATGTTGCAAATATAATACGGAATTTCATTAGAATTTTAGTTAACATGTTTTTCGCTGCTAATCATCGGAGAGAGAGTCAGCTCATGGTGCCATGGGGAATTGAAAGCTCCGTTACCTGTGTTGGAGGTAGGAGTACAGACTCTCTCTCTCTCTTTCTCTCTCTCTCGACATGTCTGAGGGGAAGGGTTAACCTTCTCATTTTTCTTTACACTTGAAAAAGTGTTACAATTCAACTAAACTACAAATTAGACTATTGCAGTATGTGCACAAAATTTTTAATGCAGTTCAAAAGGGTTACTCGGTCAATCATGAGCTTGGGAACTTGAATTGTAAAAACTGGGTACTTCCTTCAAAGTTTATAAAGTTATTTGCTAGGCTTGTCGAAGTTCAAAAGTAATATAGTTGCTTGCTAATGATGTAGTAAGTGCTATTTGTTTCTAACTATGTGTAACGATTTTGGCTTTTACTATTATTTTCGTTTGTTTTTTATTGATTTTTGTATTTGTTTGTTTTTCATTTCCAGTCAGTATAGGCCAGCGTGCATGTACATGAATCATCATTGTGCTGCAGGTACAAGCGACTTGTAGGTGATTCACTTCTTTCCAGATGCACGTTGGTCCTTGCTCAAAATACTTTTAAAACAACATTTCTAAGAAATAAGCAGAGGAAGAATTTGTTAGTAACTTTAGTTTACCGACGTTACATTATAATATAAGGGACAACAAACTAAAACTTAATACCTTATTACACACGATTTTCAGCCATTATCACGAACAAATATATAGTTAATTCATGTGTTTAATATACAAGCCAAGATGGCCTTCAACATTTACAGTTTTTTAATTCTTTTTAAAATGACATAAGGAGTAGCAAGAAGTTTGGTTTGTTTATGTGTTAGCCCTATTTATGTATTTTTTCTCAAAAAAGAAGCGCTGAGAGACGCTTTTCCTCATGAGAGCATGTGTTGCAATATCCAACTTCATTTATTTATTAATTAAGATTTATCTGGTAAAAGTTTTTTTTTATTCCGTTGATTCCTAATAGTCCTATATCATTCAGCTGAATTTTATACAACTATTATCTACGTGGTAAGAGGTGTGATCCTTTTTAAAACCATCAGTCATTTACCACTTTGTGAAGTCGGCGAGAAATAACCAAGAGTTATCAAATTACTTTTGATTTTTGAGCTTATCAATAATTGTTGTATAACCATCGAAACAAGAATAAAATATAATTAAACATGTACCACGTTATTCACATTATATTGTTACAAAAACTAATTTCAATCAAAGAATATCTCTTTACCGATAAATCAACAAGCAATATTTGTAACGCCAGGTACACATAAAAATAGAATAATATTATTGAAAACAAAGCTCGATACTAAGTAATATGAAAAAAAAGATACTGACTGTGAAAAAAGACTTCATTCACTAGAATTTAAACACAGGAGTGATAAGTGCAAAAGTACATAATTCGGTACTTAGCTGCCTTGACTTCTGACGCAATACTCCCTATACTATTAAAAGTGACATGTTTTTACGATAAAGCTTCAAGATTTCAGGTCAACTATAAGTTTTTTTTTAAATTATACTTTTATATGCGCATCCCACGTAAGAGTACATCAATGATTTGAGATTGGTAATCGTAAAAAAAAATGTAACGGAAGTGAATTTTCCATGTAACTTCCCCTTCATTCTGCCCCCCTCACCATGGTCTCCTATGTCTTTTTCCTTTTCTACCACACTACATGACGCCACCACAGCACACTACACACTTGGAACTTTATTCAATCTTATTTTTTTTTTTTTTTTTACCTTTTAAAAAAAGGAAATCTAATTTGTGTCTTTCAAAATACATAAATAACTGTTTATACAAGTTTTTCACGTTTTTTAAAAATTTTTATTAATAAAGAAAAATATTTTGTACCGAATTAAAACAATACAATCTGTTTTAAAATGGAACAGGTTCATCTAATAGTAATATTTTATACAAGCAAAAAATGGGAGGATATACAGATTTTATAAATCCAATTTTAGAAAATTTTTCCGTAAGGTTACATGTTGAATAGCAAATTTTCAAAATTAAACATGTGAAAAGGGTACAGTTAATCGATCTGCTATTTTATAAGTGTATTTCTTATTTTCTTAGGAAGTTGTTTTAAACCATCGGAAAATTCAAAGAAAGTGCGCAGTCTTGTACTAGCCAGCCTTCATATTGCTTATATTGTACTATGTCACAAAATGTTGTTTATAGTTGTTCAGTTATAAAATATTAAAATATTAATTCAAATCATACCCAACTAACGTAGGTATATCTATTTGATTGATAAAATTGTACCTCCCTTGTACACAATATTTTTTCATAGAAGGTATATTTGTATTAATAATTATACTATCTGCAACATAATTTTCAAAACCTAAAAAAACTTATGCACGAGGCGAGCCAATGAGAGGTATCTGTGTCCAAAATAGAAACCGCGCTCATGGAAGACCAAGCAGCAGAGGCGGACTCTAGCTACCTAGTCAACCGTTCAAGGGTAAAACAAAAACCGTGTCCTCACCTCGTGGTAGACTGGGAGGTAACAGAGGCGGACTTTTACTACTTGGTCTTCCGTTAAAGAGGGGTAAAAATTTAGAGAGTCTGTTTTTCAGAGCCTCTGGGCCTCTTAAAGAGGAACAGTGGACCTCAGTGACGCGCTGGTTCGAGAACGACGCTCGAAAAATTGCCGGGGGGAAATCTTGAAGAAATTACAACGGCTGAAAATCTTATTGGCTACAGCTGCTCTAGTTAAGCTACTCAGAAATGAGCTCTCCCTACATCCAGCTTGCTCTCTTACGTGCGTCGAGAGAAAGGAATGTGTTTCACTTACTTCTGCCCTTCCTTTCTATTTGACATCCAAACTTTATAGAATTCCATTATAACTTAATGTTAACATTAAGATAAAGTATTATCATTATTTACTAATGATCAACATTGATTGTTTATTCAACTGAACTTGTTTGTAAGAAGAGCGGTGAAAATTGCTTAACATTTCAATTAATGCTTGGGTAAATATCAATTACCACTTATGCTTAAACAGCAGTAACGGTGGCCGTTGCCGTAATAGTTTATAATTACGATATTTGTGGTAGTAGTTATAATAATACTAGTAATAATAATAATCCTGAATGCGGATTGATCGCACCACCTCTAGTTTGCTAGATAGTTGCTCTACCACTTGAGCTACCACGGAGCCGTTCATCAAGAAAAATAAACAAACTGAGTAGCAATTGATTATTAGTTGAACAAGTCTATTATTTAGTAGATATTTAATTTGAATCATATGAAATTATTGAATTTTTAAATTTTAAAAAGTTTCTTGGAGGGTTAGCCCACGAAGTGTGTAGGGAGGTGAAGCTCCACTTGTGTGTGTGCCCGCGCGCGCGCGCGCGTGTGTGTGTGTGTAAGCTTTGTATACTGTACGTTGAGTACGTACCCTAACATACGAGTATATGTATGCTGCCTAACAAGTATGGCGTTGGACACGAAGAAGGACAATAACAGCACACATGAGATAGAGAATTCGAGCCTGCTTGTGATTTGATTTATTTCTTATTGTCTAAAAGTCTTAAGGAAAAGAAGTGTATTTGACAAAATTCTAGTTCAACTTAGTAGGGTAAAACAGTGTCGATCTACTAAAATACTGGAAGTAAAAAACCATCAATTGTCGATTTTTCTATTTATAGGTTAGGAGATCATTATTTACCATGTGTAAGCATTTAGTTCTAATTTGCTTAGGTGCTTTAATTTAATAATAACATTAAACATTGTATTTTTAGATAAATCATGTGGTTATTTACTCCTGTATCATCGAACATATTACAAATCCATGATTGTCAGAGTTGATTGGATGATAGTAAATCACGGCAAGATTAAAATTTGAAGTTAAGCTAGCAGCAGATGGACATCTAAAAAAAAATATCGTAATTATAAAATCAAGATCAAAAGAGGATAGAATAACCTGTTACATAATGCCATGTTTCCAAACAGCGAAACATGATCTTCAATTGACAAAGTTAACAGAGTTTTCGAAAATAAAAAAAAATTGTTACAGAGAAAAGGTTGTAACAGAAAGGTATGGATTTTTGTGCCAAGTGATATTTTAGCACTTTACAAAGATGATGCTGAGGGTATTGTGTTTAATTATCATTCATTACAAGAAATGACTCAAGTCACAAGCCCATCTGTTATAAATGAAAAATTATTGAAAATTTTATAGAATGAAAGTGGTTAATCGAATGTCATAAGAGAAAGATAGAATATTTTAAGCAATTTAAACCAAAAATTTGTTTTAAAGAAGCTTAATGACACGATTACTAGTAACAATTAATGGTTGCACAGTTTCTAGAGTGAATGTAAAAGATTTGAGTTTAATACTGACGTAGAGAAAGATGGAAAGAGATAAGTAACACCCTAAAATTCTTTCTTTCTTGACGCGATAAGAGCTGGATGCGAGAGAAGTGGCCTGCATGTGTGCCTCACAGTTGCCTGCCAAACACTCAGCTCAGTCCTATATGACCATGAGTCATTAGAAAGGTACAAACTTTCCCCGCCAAGCCCTACTTAGTGACAACGCCAGTGAATAAATGTTCTGTGTTAAAAAGGCCTGTAAGGGCAGGGCAAGTAGTTTCTCATTGGGTTCCTATCTTCAGTTAATATCCTGAATGATCAGTGTTTTGGTCCCCAGTGCTAAATTTGTACCTAATTGTACTAATTTAACTGAATAAAACTAAGTGTTAAGCTTTCCTTTTTTTATTTACTTATCTGATAAGTCATTATGAGCCCAAGTATCTAGTGTGTGATCCTGATACTTGTGCGCAACTGCACATTTTGCCATCAACCCCAAAAATATCCCTAACGTTAACGTTAGCTGGTGTGAACTGAAACATCAGCGTCTCTTCTATACGAACAAAAATCATAGCCATTGGGACTACGAAGAACTTTCTGTGGGAATTCTAGCTTATGTTAGAAGTAAACTAGATAGAAAAGAGGTAATAAACCTTACTTTTCTGTTTAATGCCCTGCGGATGCATGAAAATCACAATTAAAATCTACGAAAACATTTACTGAGAAAAAAAGCTCTACTAAATCAGAAGCGGAATGTCGAAGAAACACCTGGTCACAAATGTTACCAGATGGAAAAAACAGATTCTATTCGGAAGATTTGTGCTGGTTCAAAGAAGACAAGAATAGTGATAACTATTCAAAAGTTGACAAAAACTTGATGTTGGAGATTGATTAATTTCAGAATACATAAAGCTAAATATTTCCCTACTAATAAAAGTTAGGGTTACACTGACGGACACGCTGAAATGCACAAGTGTTTATAAACCTAGATCAAATACAACCTTAATCGATTTCAAATTATTAAAAGTAACACATTTAAAGAAAAGTTAATTTGAAAATTAATTCAACAAAATTGGTAGTAGGGTAAAGACAACAGGTTTAATAAGATTAAATGAAAAAATACTGAATACAAAAAACGAAATGAATGTATTTATTTGCAGTAATGAAAATTTTGATTGCGACTTACTTTTGGGACTGGATACAATAAAACAGGTTGGTTCAACCCATAATGGGAACTAAAACATCTAACTTTAGAAAAATGCCAACAGAAGTGCAAATAAATACATCAGCCCCACTGAAGACAAAAAATATAATAATCTTAAAATTTTAACCANAAGTTTTGAGAATACCTCGTTGTAAGAATGCATGTATGTATTGAAATTGTACGTTACATGTAGGAATGCTTAAATCCTATGTATAAATGAATGGCTTACTTGCGCATGAATTGTCCATTTTTATTGATGTATACTCACTAAAAAATTGTAATTAACACATTATTTTATTATATTCAAAATTTATTGTAAAATGCTTAAAAGAATTAATCACGAAATTTGTAAACTTATTCGTCACACCTCAACTTGTATTTGGCGTTTCCTTCATTGCTGATGCGAGCTTTCATCATCACTGATCCAAAAACCTCAACTGCACTTGTCAGAAGGACACGATTGGTACTATTGTATTGTTATTACCTAATACATAAAATCATAACATGAAATATTATCCTGCAAGCCTACTATTTTTCTGTCGATGCAGTCTGTAAGAACATCGCTGATTGGTTGATCTAATTCAACCAAAGGCCTCTTTTATTCGCTCTGATGATATAAAAACGCACCATCAAGAGGAAAAATTGCTCTATTTATGTCTGTCACCTGTCCTCTAAAGTTTTAGTCTACTCTTGACTCCCGCGACTCGCGAGTACCTTATACACATAAGGCACAACGTATTGGCTGAGGCAACTTGGGTGTACTTCGAGAACATCAAAAGTATTGGACTACGCTAAAGAGCAAGGTACAATGAAGGAGGCCCGCCAAAAGTAGTTCCGACGAATGCAGAGAAAGCAGAAACCGCAACATCTTACGAAGTCATTTGTGTAGTTTAAGCAGCCACTGAAAATTACTGCACGAAGGATTAGAAAACTTCGAAGCAGCAGTAATAACAATTAGTGATGGATGTAAGTTATTTATCAGTAGGATAATTAACGCCAAACCTTGTTAAGGTGACCCAAGTAAATTGTATTTAAAAAAATAAACTATATAAAATTACTTTAATAAAGTAATACAATTATTAAAATCATCCATATTATAAGAATAAATATTTTAAGTCAACTCAAAAGAACAAATAAAGCTAACGAGCTGAATTTTAAGAGACACATTAATGACACTAAAATAAAATAGTTAAGACCACACTCTAAACAAGTCCAGTCATAACAAAAGCGGTACTAAAGGAGGGTTTTTCTTAACCTTTTAGATACAAATATATTTAAGGTATTAATTATAGACTAGAACAACGTGTGACGTAGGAACAGAGCGTATGTGACAGATATAAGCGTGACGTTTGGGATGTAGGTCAGCCTAAGTATTATGTGTATTGTATTGTCCCATAATACGTTGATTATAAGCGCTCATTTGTTAAATATTACAATATTAATCGAAACTATGCCCAATTAATGCGAAAACTGCGCTACGTTTAAACACAATATTCTTTGATACAAGGTACATTTATAATAATAATTATGTTGTCTGTCATATAATTTCATAGAAGTATGATTTTATATTTGGATACCCAAACACTATCTGTCCACTGGTATTTTCTATTTTTTTTTGTGTTAAAGTTTAACTACCTTAGAATTATCATTTTTTTAAATATTTTTTTTGATTATTCATTTCTATGGAAATAGTCACATGTGCAGAATAGTAAAATTATAATTCCATGAAAGTCATTTACAAATAAGTAAACGTCAGAATAACTGCCAAGAGTACGTTTATTATTGAAAATTTTTTAAAAGGCAAAGTATAAATTAAAAAATCAAATTTTTTTACGTTATAGTACTAACTAACTTATCACGTAAATTTGCTTTAGCGTAGCTGTGATAACATAGATTATTCCAGATGTTACGATAACAATTATATGGAGGAAATCTGAAAATTCACATTTAGCATGAGTTCTTATGTTATTATTAGTGACATTGTCACTTCATGAGAGAAAAAAACTCAGGATCAAGCGGTATTAGGCCGTATTTATTACGTTTTTAAGGAGGAATACACGACCAAATCTCATAACATCCTTATCTGTCCAATATTTTAATCGAAATTTCTTTTGCGGGGACACAGCTCATCGGGAACGAATATAGGTAAACATTGTAACGTAAATGAGTACTTGAGCGTCGTTTACACTCACCTAGTCCACGCTAGGAAGAAAAACCAAAGCAGAAGAAGGGTGCCATAATGTGTGCGAAAGAGAGAGAGAGAGAGAGAGAGAGGAAAAAGGGACCAGCGTCTTGATATGCACATAAGCGTGAGACACTCTTGGCCATGAGGCTAGATAGGATTAGGTATTAGTAGAGTCAACACGTGTATCCTTTGTCCACTAAGCATGTACAAAGTCACTGTAGGACAGCCTCACCATCGCATTGACATCTGCCCTCTTACACTTGTGACCCAACAACTTATCAGCGAGATATTGGGCCAACAGTTTTTGTTGGCGGACCATCTGCCGCGTACTGCCACCCCTCTTTTGTTTGTAAAGAGTACTACTGGTATGTATAGCTATATATAAGAGTATATAATAATTAAATATCATATATGAATTGTACATATAACATATATATACGTACGCATATATATTATATGTTACTAATATATAAAGTAGAAGCGCTAAAACCGTTGTAATCGCTAACCACGAAAACTACTAAGCCGATATTGCTGAAATTTCGCATACTGATTCTTGATGATTCCGAGATGTTTTTTGCATAGTTTTTTTCTTGAAAAAGTTAATAAAAATAACGATAAATGAGCTCAAAGTTTTGCTATAATAATTTAGCTTTGCGCTTTAGTTCAGTAGGATCCGCTAGGTAGCGTCAAGGTAAAATTGAAGCCACCTGCAATCAAAAATAGTGAAGAGTGGTTCTAAAATGCCCCATCGAGTAGACCATTATCGTCGTCGATCATTGGCACTACACCATGAACAGAGGAGTCTATCGTGCAGCTGGGTATTCCAGCTACCAATGGCGTTCATTCTTCATAGGCAAGTGAAATAAATCGGTTTTTGCCCTGGACCTCCAAAGTAAACGAGTAGCACGGAAAAACAGGTGTTCGAAAAGTCAATCATCTGGCCTGGTGCCATCAGAGAATTTTCTAGTTCGAATGCGAGCCAGGGAAGACAGCCCTGAACAATACGGGCAGCCACAACGGCCTCCTTCTTAGTGATTGTCCCAACGGCATATCTATAGAGAAAGTATTCTCCAGGCCAACTTTCCTAACTACCAATAAACGGTTGGTTATTCGGGAAACGACCTGAAGACGAGATATTCTTTGGTCAGCGGCGTACATCCCTTCCTGTACGGTCCCCATACACAGAGACTCAAACGATAAGCGTCAAGCTACCCGTAGCTCGCTCTTCATCATCAAGAATAATAATAAGGAATAGCTGTAAGTTTTACCACCCACCCTTTTCAGGGCCATTATAAGTATTTAAGTTCCCTACTTAACCATCAATCTCATAGGTCTTTTTAAGGGCCAATTAAGTTTAAATTATCTTGTCAACAAATACATTTTTACTACGATTTTCGGAGACGATTTGTCAACTAATAGACCATGTAAATCTGGCCGCTATTAAACCAAGTCAGTCATTTACTGGCAAACGTTACGAGCAGAGTTGTTTGATGCAAGGCTGGGAACCCCGGTGACTGACAACCCTCTATTACAAACTTTCCACCTTAGATCACCAAAACAACTGAGTCTGCAGAAAAAGATGCTTTAGACACCGTCTTCGACGTTATATCAGAAGACGTTAGTAAAGAGATCTACAACTAGCTCCAAATCTTCAAACATTGTAGTTTTCTTCCTAATCAGTGAGGTGCTACAATAGTAGGCCCAAGAAGAGCACCCTGAGGTATTCAGGCTGTCACGTTTGCTGGAAACTTCAGTCAAGAAAGACCTTACTTAAAAAGATCACTGGTCCTTTTCAGATTCATAGGACGTTAAACTATCTTACCAACAAATATATTACAACCTTATAAAGTTGAAAAAAATAGCCTTTAGGGCTCGCAAGAGTCTTAACCATGCCAAAAGTTACAAGTAGTTGAATTAGAAGGAAAACTCTAAATGCATCTTATGAATACAATTTTAGGCGTTAAGAAAATGACGAAAGAATTTATTAAGTGAGAGATCAGTTTTTTACTATAAAGCTCATAGTTCTCTCTTGAATCTTTTAGATTTTTAAATTTTTGTTACGATAAATAACGTAGAGATTAAGCTCCAGGACTTTGTAGCTCTGGTAATAAAGTTGTGAGATAAGAGAAAATCTTTTTTCAAAGATAAATTTTTTGTGGGCTTTGAATCTTTAAAGCCTTAAAAAATAGTCCGGTTCATAGATTTTATGGGAGAAACTGCAAATCAACGACCTTTTAAGGCCAACGATAATTTTATGAAATAAGGGACGCACGGTACTTTTCAGCAAAATTAAATTTTTTTTACTTTTTACAGCTTTTTACTTAACCAAATAAATTATTTGCATTCCGAATAAAAATATTTTTACTAAGAAGATTTTTGTTCTAAGAAGTGTCGGAACTCGATGTAAAATTTTTAACTGAAAACGTTTCACATTACATGTCAACACACTACGGTGTTCCATTTAGTGAGTCTCGGGCAAAGCCGAGACGGGGGGACCGATGGTTATATATAAGTGTGAAAAAATTTTTGTAAAAAAGCATCGTGTGGATTGGTAGCCACGAATCTTATCCATTGTGCTTTGCAGCATGCTAATATAAACTTAATTCTTATTACTTATGGATACCAACCGAGAAACATCTGAATTAGAAAATTGATTTTTAATAGTGCGTTTTTTTGTATTATATATAAGTAAGCCCACCAATTTTAAAAGAAATAGTTATGATTATTTTTAAGTATTCTAATAATGTTAAAACTATGTTCAATTGTGTTTTAAAGTTCGTTTTGCTTAAACCTTTTAACGGTTTGATGTTCAGAAAAAAAAAAGAAAAATATCAGCGTGTAAGGCAAAAAAACTTTATTAATAAGCACTTTAAGATTTGTTTTGACTAGTACAAAATGTAGAAAAAAAAAAGAAAAAGCCAGTTTGGCAGTACGTGTCAAACTAAGTGAGATAGAGAGAAGCATTGATCGTCTGCTGTCGCGTTTGCTCTCTCTCTCTCTCTCTCTTTCTCTTCATTGTACTCGTACAGGTAGGCTTTTTAAATGATTTTATTATATTTTGTGTATGTAGAAAATGATGAATTAATATTAGAATTATTATCATTTTTTCATCATTTTTAAAAAATTTTTTCTCTGTGAATAGAATTATGTTAACATATCAATATATGACTATAAAGTTTTCCCAGCACGAATACAAATTTGCTAGTTCTCGTCTGACGACCTGTACAGATCCCGAGCAGGCATAAATGGCACTTTAACAATAGAATTATGCACAGGGCCTGCTCAAGCACTGGATCTTTGTGCCTGACGGCTTACATACATTATGGACGTACATAGTCCCTTTAATTGGCTTTTCTTAGTTTATTTATCTATATAACAGCTTATTTTCTTTTTCTGACGAATCGTATTTTTTTATTTTATCTTTTCGTACGTATTTTCTTTTGATAAATACTTGAATCTT
The DNA here is from genome assembly GCF_000648655.2 of Copidosoma floridanum. Next base: position 710,343 of record NW_019380565.1, read on the forward strand.
ATTTTAATAATGTATTTAGTATATTCATAAAGCCCAAGTCAAGGTACAAGCTCGCGCTTCGAGCTTAAGCAACATTGCACTTGGCTAAACGCCTTGTTGACCGTGTAAATGAAAGCGGAGACGAGAAGCTATGTATAGGCAGGTACACATAAACACAAATAATTTTATCTGTTTCTATTCAACATACACTTTACACAAGTGGCGAGTTAGAGTTGTTGCGCATAAAGTTTTGATTAACTTCTATTAAAGAATTAAAGAACTAATTTCTATTAATTTTTTTTTTTATATGAGGAATTTTTTTTAGATCTTTTGATTTTTGTTAAGTACAAGCTGTAAAGCTTAAAAAAGATTTCAATTACGTTTAGATAACGTTTAGGCGTAGAATAAGCTCTAACTGTATATCACTGATTCTTTTCTTTTCTCAGCATGGATTGCACTCAGCTACATGTCCAATCATTTTATACATATTGCACCACCGTTCTATATAAGCATAAATGATAACGGATGGCAGGCCGAAGGGATCATAGAAAATTATTGTCTAGATGTCGCAAGTCAACCAAACTATGAAAAACTTAGAATGGCGTTTGTACAACTCGAGAATTGATAAAGCTGTCAGACTAGCGCTTGTTGTCTGGAGAATATATTACTCAGGATTTTTCAAAGGAAGTCAATCAAGTCGAAAATAGGACTAGACACTGCTCCAGTCGCTCCTCGCTCATTCAAACTGAATAAGAGAAAGATTTAAAAGTACCTCATAAGAGTAAGGGTAACAATATCGAAGACACTCACCTGCTACAACTTTTAGACGCAAAAGCAGTGCAGGAAAGCTCACATCGTACTTGCTTAATAGAAGAAAGACACTTCGAGGAGTCTGACATAGAATATGACGAGGAAGCAGCTGGTGTCTATAAAAAAGTGATTGACGAAAAAACTACAAATCAAGGGACGATTCCTAAATACACCAGACCCATAAAAACACTCTTCTTGCAAACTTCAAAATATTTCCGAAAAAAACATGCCCAACATCAGTTTAGACAAAGACAAAAATGAAAGAATCTCCTGGCTCACGACTAGTAGCGGCCAACCGTTTATAGTGCTTACGGAATTTGCTAACGAAGTTACACAAATGAAAAAGCAAATTGACGATTTGCATCTCAACCGGAACCACCAAGAAAGAGAGATGAAAAGATACAAAGAGTTAATGAGTAGTATGAGACCCCGTAGAAATTCATCGACATTGGGAAAAAATTAAGCGTACTTTACAGAATGTGAAAAAAAATAAAGTACAGTCTCAGGATACCTTCAGGCAGCACTATTAAAATAGCCAGAGTTTGTGTCATGAAACAGTGGACATCGAAAAGCAGAACCCTTCTGGCTGCTCCATTTCATCGATATCGGACTTCCATCCAGCTGGGGAGAGGGACTACTGTAAATAGTTCTCAAGCGACCTGTAGCTTTAACAACAAAGAACCAATTCGTTATCTGGGCTAAATCGTGCGTAAGTAGGACCTCAAGTTCACAGAGAAAGGAACAGAGAGCTTTGATGGTTTTTACACAAAAGTGCAGGATTGCCGAGAGTTTGCCAACCTTTTGGACGATGAGATGCTACGATCAGTGCTTCCGCTCCTAAGCAACAATGCGCTCCTCTAGTCTCGCAACATGAGATGGAGATGAAAGACCTGGGCAGAATCCGTGACCATATCAAGAAAGAGGTACGACTTTGGCAAGGGCTTGTAGCACAAGCTGAAACAAGCTGAAGCACTAATACGCTGACAATATGATGTCGAGCCAGTCTGGGGTTATCTAATTCAACTTACGGGGATGTTGAATTAATTAGACCCACCAATGGATGCAGGAGCAGAGGTTGATCTGCTTGTTAGCAATATGAGGCTGGAACTACAACTTTGTATTGAACGGCGTAAGGTGTGTGACTCGTGAGACCTGCAAACTGAAGCCATGGCAGCTGAACGGCTATTACAGCTCAAAGAGACCTCCCAAGAATCTCCAACGCTAGAGTATATCGCGCTACCACAGTTGCCTTATCCAAAAATAGTACTGGTGTCAATGAAACCCAAGCCAACCCCAGAAAATTGGCGCCGTGGATGCAGAAGAAGCAATCAACAGCCCAAAGATACTGAGCTTGCTCCAAGAATCGGTTTTTCAACAAGAAACCAGCAGACGCACCAATGGACAATTGCTCCAGCAACTCATTTGGGCAAAGCAGAAAAAAAACCTTCGGCTGGGGCAGTCATGACCAAGAAAAACAAAAAAATAGAACAGTGGAAAACAACGCAACAAAGAAAAGAAGAGGGCAAAGACTATAAAAAGTCAAGGCGCCAAAGGCGTGGAACAACGTCAGCTGAGTCTGGCGTACGCCAAGTCAGCCAAGGTGTTACGATTGTGACTCTATGGAGCATCGCTTTCTGGACTACTCCCGCAATCCAGGCAATGCCAACTGGGAAGCATAAGCGAGGTAACTACGTCTCCTCCGAGTTCACAACCCTCGTTTGTAAGAGTCTCTTACACCCCACCTTCCCCTTTTTCTAAGGTGCACCAGGAGGAGGATCCAAAGCAAGACTGGGAAGAGAAGGGTCGGTACTGGCTTCGACTTACGTTACAGGAATTTTGCACTTTGAGTCCTTGTAGACAACAGTGCAAAGAAAACGGTAATGGGCAAGATAGGCTTGGGGCTAGCCAGCACATGTGGCCAGATTCTGAGCCCCAATTACGGACAGAGCTGATCTTGTGGGTATCAGTGTAGTCCGATGTGCAGGTTCCACAGTTCTCTCAATAGAGTTCACAGAAAAAACGAGGGATATCAAAGATGCGATCGTGCCTAACGTAAAGGCAATTTTGTTGGCAATTTTTACTGGTGGTAAGGATATTTGCATGGCGACTTTTAGGCTATTTTCTAAATTTTATTAGACGTAGTCAATATACTTACTTTTTTTTAAAATCCACTGTTACGTTTTTTAAATAGAGCACGTTTTTGAGTGCTCGAGCACGATTTGAACTTCGCACTTGAAATTTTACAGTAGCTTTATAAATGTCATTTGTGCATCCATGATATGCTGCAGTCAGTGTTGACATGTATAGTTATAGCTAATTATGATTAGCATGCTAGAGAGAAAGAGAGAGCGAACGACAATCCCTTTCTGCTTAGGCGCTCTCTCTCGTACCTTGCTTGCCTCGAGACGCCACCCGCACTGTGTACTATATAATAAGTTTATAGAATAATAAGTACGTTCATTGTAAAGACCTACAAGTTTTGATAAGAAAGTGCCGGTTTGATCTTCGATTACTCCTATAATCTGAGACATGCATTTATTCACTCATGTAAATTGAGTAGTGTGTGCATGTACATTTTTTGAATATATATTTCTTCAATGTGAACAGTATAAAGTAATATAATGTCTACATGAATTTCGAATAATTTGACTTATTGTGTGTAGCGTGCATGCTTGCTTGCTGCTAGCAGCATTTCTGTTCTCAGTGACAGATGAAATCTGACTGTGTGCATCTTTTTACGTGTAGGTATTGTGTTTATTAAAAAATTTAAAGTATTTTTTGTACTAATATTGCATTGTTTTTGTTATCTTGATTAGGGCAATAAAGAATAGAAAAAAAGCCTTTTGTTATCATAAAATCTTTTTTTTGGAATGTGTGCAAAAAAAAAGAAGATTAGTCCTTTAAAAAGGTTGACAAGAAAATGTGCCTATAACACTTCATGGGAAAAGACACGTGGGGTAACAGTACGTATTTTAATATTAATGTTTTCTCTTTAACTAACTCTTACAAAATTTTTCTCTGATCTTAAGACTTTCAAAATATTTTAATAAGGATGAATGTATTTATAGAAGTAAGAAAAATCCTAACATTTATAATTGCAACGATCTCAAATAAAATTAAATATAACATATGTTTAGACTCGTGAGAAGTTAATATTAGTATACGTATTCATTATAAATACCTTATTGTGAAAAAAAACCTTCTTGTATTGGATTTTGCAACTATTTATTTATGTAAGAACATTTTGACATTTCTTTTACACACATATTTTTTCAAGCATTTAAGGTTCTAAGCATATATATTAATAGGCAATTTTGAGAAATTTAAAAGTGGTGCTTTTTGGCAATTTTTCGTTTGGTAAGTGGCGACATGAACATCAACAGATCTGAAAACACAGCTTCGAGGGGGAGAGGAGTTTGACCTTAATATCACGGTAGTTGATTCACGACGTTACAGTCAACAGGTTTCAATGGATCTTTTTGACATGACACTTTCGGAAAAGGAGCATGTCCACCGGCTAGACAACAGCCTAACAAGCAATGAGGCATATCTTGGCTGTACTTCAATAATCGAGAATGATATTGGGCTGACCACGAAAAAGCTGATTTAATAGCATTATTATCCGGTGTCAGATAAATTGCAGAAGGAGATGCATGAACAGGTTAATGCAATGCTTTAGAACAACGTGATAGAGCCATTAGACAGTAGCTGGTCAAGTCCAGTGATGATGATAAAAAAGGCAAACGGCAATTTTCGCTTCTGTGTAGATTATAGATAGATGAATGCTGTATTAGAATTAGACGCATACCCTTTGACGTATATGGAGACCATTCGTTGTAAGCTTCACAAAGCTCTATTTATCTCCACACAAGATTTGAACAGTGCGTATTATCAGACACCATTGTCCAAGTGAGCCTGCAAGATTACTGGTTTTACCATGCCAGGAAGGGGCCTATTTTATTTTTTCTGAGTGCCCTGTGGTCTGAGCTTAGCCTCAGCCACGTTCCAGCGGTTGATCGAAAAGGTAGTTAGTTCTGAACTTGAGCCCTTTGCCTACTCTTATCTTGACGACATTATTATTGTCACTAAGAATTTTATGGAGTACCTGAAGTGGCTTGAACGCGTGCTTACAAGGATAAAAGCTGCAGTACTTACAATCAATAAAGAGAAGAGTAAGTTTTATTGCAAGGAAGTTTGCTACCTTGCAATCCTCATAAGCCTTAAAGGTCTTCGCCCCGATCCAACAAAGATTAAGCCGATCGTGGCTTATCCAGCACCCTGGAATCTAAAGCAATTTTGTCGCTTTTAAGGCATGGTTTCTTGATATAAGAAGTTCCTGTCTGATCATGCCTCTGTCATGGATCTCATGACTCAACTTCTACGAAAAGACTAAAGGTTCGAGTGGACTGAGAAACAACAAAATGATGTTGAGCTCACAAAGGCTCTAAGAGCCTCTTCACCAACGCTACAGAAGCTCCTCGTCGACGCACCGCTCACTATCTAAGGAGACGCCAGTAATGTTGGACTTGATATTGTAATCACGCAAGAGGTTAACGACCAGTAACAAGTGCTCGAGTATGCTAGCCATAACCTGACATCAGCTAAAAAAAATTATTGAAAACAACAACTAATGGTAGTATTGTCATTTTTTTATTAATTTAAAAAGTAAATGACGTTTTAATCGTTTGGACAACATCTCAGCCCTCATTAGGTACAAAAATCTCTGACTTTTTCGAAAGCGATATAAAATCATAGTGAAAAAAATTATAGCATGACTAAAAAGGAATGTTTTGCTGTACTATGGTCTAAACACAAATTTTATCCGTATATAGAAGGAAGTTACTTCAAAGTTATTACGGACAACAGGAGCCTTCGTTGGTTGCGTAATATGCACAAACCACCTGAACGAGTGTCACGCTAGGCACTAGACCTGCAAAACTATGATTTCGAGATAGATCATCGAAAAGATGCATTAAATTACGTGCCAGATATGCTATCGCCCCTGTACAAAGAAAAGAAAAAGCTTCCTGTTGAAGCGGTGACTCTTACGAATACCACGCCAGAAGCCTCATACAGCGCTTGGTTCAAAAAAGTTATCCGTTTCCACACCAATTGTCCACGTTGGAAAATCATCGGTGGTCAACTCTTTGTGTACCGTCCCAACTCCAGACTCAAAGATACATTAAGGTGACACGGATGCGTGGAAGCTTGTCGTACCCAAGAAGAAGAGAAAACAGTGTTGAGGGAGTGTCATGATGAGCCGTCAGCAGGCCACCTTGGTCGTGAAAAAACCTTCGCTCACCTAGTCTGAAGTTACTTCTGGCCTAAATATTACCAAAGCACAGCTAAGCATGCAAGAAAGGAAGAAAGTGCCAGATCTGTCAGCACTTTCAGATAGAAAAATCAGGAGGTAAGAATAGGTCATGGGACCCACGGTAAGAGTAAAGTTTTTTGAAGATGAGATGAGTATAAAGAAACACAATTTCTCAGGTAAAAAGGGAGTCGCGAGACTCATAGGAACAATAAAGGTCTATAAGAATAAGTATTGCATTCATGTAGTTCAGAAAATCAAAAACTTGATAAACGAATAAAAACAAAAAAAAATATTAGTCAAGTACTCGCGATGGTTTAACTTCGTGGATACATCGTGCATAAATATAGTACTCACGAAATTCAACCGTCGTGAGTACTTGACTAATTTCTTTTTTTTATTTTTTTTATTTGTTTATCAAGTTTTTGATTAACAGAACAACATGAATACAGTACTTATTCTTAAAAAGCTTCGTTCTTCTCATGTGTCTCATGACCCCCTTGTTACTTGATAAATTGTGTTTCTTCATACTCATCTCATGTTTAAAGAACTTAGGTTTCACCCAGGGTCCCATGACACATTTATACCCCCTGGTTTGATTCTTTAAATTTTTTTATTTTTTTTTTTATTTAAATCCACTTAGACAAAGTCCATTAGGCATACAGAGTTACCTTTTTTAAATTTACATTGCTTCAGTTAGAAGATACATTGAATATACAAAGATACAATAAATATACACATAAATAGTCGTATGAAGAAACATTATTTAACAC
>NW_019380565.1:717238-745418 GCF_000648655.2 Copidosoma floridanum
AATTATTTTTTACATTATTTTCCAATTCATTTTTCTTCTCCTTTCGTATTTATTTTTTTTTTCTTTCATTTAATTTATTTATTTTAATTTTGTACCTCACTTTTTATTTTTATTTCGAATTGTTTATCGCTACATTTTGTTAAGATTTTTTTCATTTATTTTTTTTTAATAAAATAAGAAAGAAAAGCTCAAGTATTCGTAAAAGCGCATAAATAGGTATATCCATGTGAAAACAAGGAAGAAGATATAGTTCTGTAAAATTGCAAAATTATATGGCAGATAATATTATTATGGATATAAATTTACCTTCTATAAAATAATAGTGCGTACGAAAATAATGCTATTATAGTTAGAAAGAGTATACCTACGTTGGTTGGGTGTGGTTTCAATAAATATTTCAGTTTCCAAGAAAATTTGAACCTCTGTTCTTCTGCACGCTGGTCGTGGCCCTTACCCACTGTGCTATAAACGTGCCTATCTAGAGAAACTTGATTATTTAATTCTCTCGTACAGCTTGCTGCTTTTTTTTAATGTAATTACTGTGTATTCATTTGTTTGGTTTAATTATACATTAAATAAATAGATAATTTATTTAATGACTTTTATTTCATAGGTCAATGTTTCAAAAATTTTTAAATTAGTATATATGAGCAGAGCATCTTTTAAATTATGTTATTATGAACATTTATTCATTAATTATTAATTTGTTACTTTTAAAATGAATAAATAATTGTTTACACAATTTTTCATCAAAATTTTCAAAAATTAAAAAAAAATTTCTTGTACTATACAAATACAATAATTAATTTTTTTGTGTTTTGTTCTTTTACATTTTTTTTCATTCGTTAATAATTTGATTATTAAATTTAAGGACGTTTTTTACATAGTTACCCAGGGAAAAGTTCAGAGAAGTGAGAGGAACGCCAATGTGTGCAGTAAAGCTAGCAATTGTTTTTCTCATGTGAATGTACTTATGTTAATGCTTTAACGCACACTTCAACCTCTCTTTCTAAATTCATTTAAAAATCAACTTGTGGGTCTATTTGAAAATTCGATAGGGTTATCTGAAAGAAATTTTGTATACCCAAAAATTGGGAGATTCCTACAAATCATATAAATGCCATTAAACGTTATTTTTTCACAAGGTTACATATTAAATATCGGTTTTTTTTAACCGTAAGATATATAAAATAATGACAGAATAACATAAACTGCAATTTTTGTGGGTATTTTTTATGCTTTTTCAATATACGTTTGCCGTTTGAATAATATCTGTCAAAAAACCCCTGCGTGATAAACGTCCTAAAGGGACTTTCACTGGCATGTATTACTACTTCATTTAAGAAAGCCATCCTACAGGATGGTTTTTCTTAATTTTCTGTAAACAATTAATCTTTAGGTAATAAATATAGACGAGGAATAAGTGCTGGATTGTATGTGATAGATGTGAGCGTGACTTTATAGATGTTATCAGCGTAGACAGTAGGAAGTTGTTCTGAAATCACTGGAAAATATGAAGAAAGCGCTCAGTCTTGTACTGACCTTCTGCATACTAGCCGAGGCATTTATTCATAAGTGGTCTCGACACAGTAACTTGGATAACTTCCTGTTATGGTGTGGTTCATAACTTTTTTTTGAAGTAAATTTCTATTTACTCTCAAATCACTTTCTGTACAAAAAACTAGAGACATGTAGTTTAACTATGACTCTTTTCATTAAACATGAGAAATATATAGGTTGCTACGGATTTTGTTGAGATATTTTTTTCTGAAGTACACTAATAGACACGATCAGAAAAATGTTGGTTAGAATCTCGTCTGCAAAAATATGGCTATGGTCATAACTATACCTTTATATGTTGTTGACTTTGTATGGTGTATTGAGCCTCCTTAAGATGATTTTTTGACTTAAGGAAGCTCCCTCGTAACAGGTCCCAAACCAAGACCAGATGAATTTAATAGTTAAAAATCTTCTGAATCCAATGAAATAATTATTTATATCGCTTACTCTGCAAAATTTCGAGATATTATTAATTTAATGTAGCGCTTTCTAATACGTATTCTTATGGTGATCTCGCACACACGATAAAAACAACTTAAAAATTCGAATAAATTAACAGTTTCCGTGATAAGAGTGCACACGTTTTGTAGAAAAAAACCTTCTCTTTCCAATGACGCCTAGCAAAGTGAGTGTTACCCTTGAAAGTGTCGAGATATTCTATTAAAAATTGATCAAGTCATTGTATTTCCACAGGTTAATATATATGCCCTTGCGACAGTGATGCCAACTGTACCTGAATTTGCGAGAAAATTCGAGACCTACGACGAGGGTTCGCATTTCTGCACGAGAGAGCCTCCTTAAGTACGTTTATCACATTGTTAGAAGGGAGAAAGTTAAGCTCAAAGTTCAGAGAGGTCAGAGGAGCGCAAGTATATGTAGCAACGCTGGAAATCATTTTTCTTATGTGGATGTAATAACATACGTGATTTTACGCATACTTGACTCCTTCTTTCTTGTGCTATTAAAAAAAAATGAAGAAAAATAAAAATTTTAGATCTATTTAAAACGAAACAGGTTCATCTAAAAATAATCTTTCCTACAAATAAAGATTGTAAGATTTGTACAGATCTTATAAATGCCACTTTAAGTGATTATTCTATAAGGTTACATGTCAAATTGCATTTTTTTTTTAATCAAACAGGATGGTTATTCTTAATATTTTAGATACAATTATATTTTGGGTTGTAAATATGGACTAGATATAAGTATGTGAGCGTATGTGACAGATGTGAACGTGGCGTTAGAGATGTAATCAGCGTAGGCAGTAAGAAATTGTTTTTAAGTCATTGGAAGACTTGATGAAGTTACATAGTTTTAGACCAGCTCGTCTACATATTTTTATGTTATGTTATGACATCATATATTGTTTATAATTTTCCGATTATTAAATAATTAATTATTTCTGTAAACAACACACAACTAACGTAAGTATACTCATTCTAACGATAATTGCACTACCTTTGTAAACGATATTGTTTCATAGAAGTTATATTAATAATTATAATTATTTTAACTGCCGTATAATTTTATAGAAGTAGAACTTCATACTTAAGTACCGAAGCACGTCCACTAGTTTTTTTTTCACTCCTTTCTTGCGACATTTCATAAATTTTATTAGCTTCTAACATAACTTTACTTTATCTTTCATTTTACTTATTTTTTATTAACCTCTTTCAGTGATAAAACGTGCCCCTGAGTACGAGATCAAAGGATAGCTGATGGGTTTGCCTGCTGATGGAAGGCTTGACGAGATTACTGCGTCAGCAAACCTCACTTCTAGCAAGCTGGTAATCATTGACTGGCTAACTGAAACAGATGAATTTACAGCCTGCTTTGCTTGCCTACGGCCATCCTGGATTACACGTAACTAGACTTGAAGGAGGAAGACCAATAGCCTACACTTACAGCAAACTCAAAAGGTGAAGCCCCGAGCCAATGTAGATGAGCTAGGCATCTTGTAGGCTGACCCTCTCGTCATGCACCACTTAAGCGAGTGGTATGGCACCAAAAGGGAGATGGGCAGCATTACCAAAGACGCCACCACCAGACGAAACTCGATGATGTAACAAGAGAAAATAAAGCCATAGAGGCAACCTCAGCTGAGGATAGTCCGTCTTCCCATGCCCTTAAGGCCATGGAGGTCATTCCGGCCGAGATCAGCACGCCAGCCATCAAGGCCTGAAAGGCCATTTTGGCCAAGATCGACACGCCAGCATCGAGACTGCAGAGGCAGCCCCCACCGAGAACATTACCCCAGCAACTGAGGCCCTAGAGACCAGCCCGGTAGACCTCAAAACCGCTGACAACTGCCGCCAGTCCTGGTATCCAAGCACCGCTTCCAGCGATCCAACGGCCCTGTGGCCAGAATATACCAGAACAGGTTAAATGCGTTTTTGCTACAGCTGTGGCTTCTTTCTAGCGTAGCGCACTGATGGCTGCCCACGCAAAAAGTAGCACGACATGTGGAAGCGACGCCCAAATCGCACTTGGCATCGACGAAACTAACAATAAAGCTTAGCAGTAGAGCGGTCCATCTGACCATAAGCACCTCACGCACAATACTTTTTTTTTTTTTAATGTTTTCTTATTATTTAATCTGTTTTTTTAATGTCATTTACCATAATAATGTCCTGTTTTTATAATTACCACGCTTCACAGACAACAAGTTTTCATTTCTCTATCCACTAATAATTCTCTCCTTCCACGGGCTCCCACTGCAAGACAGGATGTAGTTAAAAGAAGGTTCATGACAAGTAGCAGTTGAGAAAATTTTTTATTCATTATTATAAGCATCTTTCAATAGTTGTACTGCTCTTCTCACTCTTATCCTGTTCTTTCTTTCTTTTCCACGTCAAGCAAACAAACCAGGGAAGAAGATCTGCAAAGTTATGAATCTTCTGGTGCAAGGATGTAACGGGCGACGAATACTTGAGTGCCATTTTGCGCTCACTTAGACTGTACGAGGAAAAAAGTCTAGAAAGAGAGGGGAATATCATAACGTGAGTGAGAGAGAGAAAGTAAGTAAGTGAATAAGTGAATAAGCTTTTATTTGGCACTAAGGACTCAGGGGTCCTGTATAGTGCTTGACGAGATAAATTACAGCAGATACATTGTGGTACAAGTGTTGAAAGTGTAAAACAGCTATTATTTGCAACGCTCAAGAAAAAATTATATAAAACAAAAAGAGAATAAAATAAAATAAATAAATAAATAAGTACCCATGATAACAACACTAATGTAATGAAAACAAATCATAAAAACACTAAAAGTCAACTGAAGTATAATTAATAAAATAGAATAGAAATACAGCAAACAATTGAAGTTAACAGTCTACATAGATAGACCACTGCACAATTAAAAGTTAAAATCACAGCTTTAAAAGGCACACACAATGTACAGTTGTCATCAGCTGGTGGAGCAACTACTGGGCCAAACCACCGCGAAAGAAGTGCTTTCGAAAACGATTCCTAAAGTGAGGACGTTATGCCAGCTTCCTGATCGTCACAGACAAGTTATTCCACATCCTGGAGGCATCATTTATAAACAAGTGCTTGTAACGCTCGGTTCTTGTGTGAGAGATAAGTAGATCTAAATTGAAATGACTTAAGGATCCAAGTTCACCAGCAAGTCGATGGGATAGTTGTTCCCAAAGATAGACTGGTTTACCGCTATGGAGCAACCCAGCAAGCAGACAGAGACACAGGTAGTCGCACCACTCCTTGTAACTGGGCACTACGAGCCACCTGTAGGCTGGGGTTGTATGCTCAAATGCTCTAATGCTTGTGACAAAACCCAGCGCCGCATTCTTGCAGTGACACAGTCTCAACCTTAGCTCGAGCGGCAGATCTAGGAACAGGCCAGGGCAGTAGTCCAAGTAAGGGAAAACCAAAGCCTTTACAAGCAGAAGTCTCGTAAAAGCAGGCAAGAAATCACCGCACTTTTTCAGACGAATAAGAGCACCAAAGCATCGTCTCACAGTGGCAATTGTCTGCTGAGTACCCGACAAAGTATTGTCTCTATACAGACCCAGTATTTTCACGCCATCCTGAAACCGCACGGCATCACCACCAACCTAGAGCTCTGACAATAAGTCCGACTGGAGCCGTCCCATACAATTACGCGTAGCAATTCATGAAGCCTGCGTCTTATCGGGCCACACTCCCAAGCAACTCCAACAAACTCATCCCAGCAGCGCACCAAGGTCTTCATTCACTTTAGCAACAATACGAGTCACCTCACCGATGGGGCCACTCTTCCAAACGGTGTCGCAAAACTGAGGGGGTGTCGTTTATGAAAAGTGCAAAGAGCAGAGAACTCAGCACATATTCCTGCGGCACGCCAGTAGTTCTGACCACACGACAAAAACAAATGCCTTTGGGAGAGATCACTATCTATGTTCTTCCCGACAAAAATGATCGGATTCATTTCCCAGTCGAGACGGAAAAACTAAGGCCGTGGAGCCTATGTACAAGAAGTTCGATATTTACGAGGTCAAATTTTCAGGCAAAGTCGGACAGGCCACCAGAGTAACCTCCTTGTTATTGATTACTCAACGCATGCTATCAGCCACCTGGATCAGTGCAGAGTGAACGCTATAGCCCCGTCGGAAATCCGATTGGAATGGGTCGAGAAAGCCCTCTGCTGCACGTACTCCTTGATCTGACGGAGAGCAACGAATTCAGTTATGCTGATCCGTACCCAATTCTCGAACCCACGGGGTGGATGGCGTTTAGGAATTGGCCTTACTTATTACTTTATCAGGCCCATAAAGCATGCGTTGTACGTCAACTTTCAGATTCCTAGGGTTGATCGCTCGGAGGATGGTCTCTTTAGTATTTCTAGAGGATGGGAAATCCTATCGACGGCTCTCCGTTGGGCTGATAGTGGGTCACCCAGTGCACCTAACTGCAAATGCCCCACCGAAGCCCAATGATACCTTGTGTGGTGCACCCGCAGAGCTGACAGACCGCAAGACGACATTGGCAAACGTAGGAATACATGAACCAGGCCGAAAAACGGCTGCCTACTCAATACGTTGGCAAGCAGCCTTAATAACTCCGTTACACATGTCCATCGATTTTTCTTCTTGCAGTTTGCAGGTACGGACTGGAAATCTTTAATAATGCAACACTACAGGAGCTGATAGTATTACGAATCGCCTTTTTTGTACCAGCTTCCTTCTCATTGCTAAGACGTTCAAGCAGGATATCGCGCCCAAGTGTAGCACTCTCGATCAGTTTGTTTACGTCATCGGTCGATAAGAGCTGAGGCCATGAATCGTCAACAACACGTGAGTCACATGAGTCACTACGCGGTCTTTTTCTCACTTTGTCGCTCACTGGCTGATCAGAATTGTCCGAATCCATCGACAGCTAATCAAAACGTGCACGTTCAAACTGTTGAGACCACGCGAGCATGCGCTATAGCTGTGTGAATCTACCTCAAGCCAACATGACGCACGAATTTAGTAAGAACGGTACAAGTTATTCATTAATTAGTCAATCACTACACATGACTTGACACAGAGAAGTTCGCAAAAAAAAACTTGATCACAGATCACAAACAAAACGTCCGAAGGCACACAAACAGTTAGCAATCGACAAATAACCGCGGCGCCATCACTAGCACGTCGCGCTCGAACCAGAGCCGACAAAACTCTCGAGACACAGAATCTCACAGAGAGAGAGGGAGGAGGGACAAGCGTTTTAATATGTACATAAGCATGAGACACTCCTGGCCATAAAGCCAGAAAGGATTAGGTAGTAGTAGAGTCGATACGTGTGTGTCTTGCGCACTGAGCTTGTACTTAATCACTGAAGGTCAGCCACGCCATCGTCTTGGCAGCACCTGCCCTCTTACACTTGTGATCCAACAATTAGCCAAGAGTATTGTTGGCAGACCATCCGCTTGACCAGCAATATAAACACGAGGCTACGAAAAGCCAGATAAATGCAGTGCGTGCGTAAAAAGCGTGTTAGCCATGTAAGCTCTCTGTGTATCCAGCAGAATTGTTGTGTGTTGTCGATTCCGAAAGGAAAGCCTTACGTCTCGTGGATACCCGGGAAGCACAGTCCTGGTCAAAGTATCTCCAAGCTTTATGAGTTGGTGATCAGAGCCATAAGCAAGTGCAAATTTACACTCGCTTAACACTTCATTAGATCATGCATGCGAGAGCTAAGAGCTGAAAGGTCCGAGAGCTCAGGCAGGAGACAGCTGAGCTATATAAAGCAATTTGCATTTATACGCACATATTCCTTTCCTGTCTACTAGGTATCTACCGTACGAACATTTTGGTCTTCCCCTCTGCTGCTAAAAACGGTGGTATAGTTTGGCTGTTTTGCCACGATGGGGTACTCAAATCAGTGGAAGAAAGCGACTCATTCTCTACTATAGGCACTGGCGACTTCCCTACTTATTTCTGCAATTACTGAGCGATCTGCTGGAAAGTGTAAGGGGAAATTTTGTGATACAAACGTATATTTAAAGATAAAATCTATGTTCAGCATCAATATATTTCTTTACACACAAAGACTTAAATTCACTGCGCCATCGTCATAATTATCTCCTATTAAGTAAAAAATGAAAGAAAAAGAAAGAGAAGAGAACTTAAGTCAGAAATTTTTATGTACAAATTACATACAACTAATATTAGAAAACATAGATTACTTACAAATGATTTATAACATTTTGCAACCCTTAAAAATGAGTTATTAAAAGCAATAAAGGACATTATTAATGACAGCAAAGTTATATGGTTTCAGACAGAAATACAGAAAAAACAAAAAAAATTATTGCATTTTTATGAGAACCAAAATAAATTTATCAAAAACAATAGCAACGAGAAAAAAAAATTATAAACTATACAGAAAAAAAAAAATAATAACAAAATTTTTACAAATATACCTGAGGGCACGTGCGATTCACTCCAGATCTGTGTAGTTGGTGGAGCTAAAAAAATTCGTGATATGCAAATTTTTAACTGAAAAAATAATTTGAATTTATTTTTTTTTAAACTATGAAGAAATACAGTTGTAACTGAAATTTGTCAATAACCAAGCACTTAGTTATACTACCTTAGTTACTTTACTAATGTATATCCCAACCCTGTCTTAAACAAAATCAGCAGCCAAAAAATAGACAATCTAGTGTGATCGAGTTATCTTAAATATCGGTAGTTTTATGTAAAATTCAGACTAGCTCAAAAAACATGTCGTGTAGAATTGAAAAAATTGTTCAAATAACTAGAATAAAATCGAACAAAAAATATTTTCTGCTAAGGCATCAAAAAATGGCAAAATTGGTAACACACAGTTTTTATCTTCAGAAACGAGCAATAAGCCTTAATATATAAATATATAGAAGTATGCGTAATGAAAGGATGAAGAAAATAAGCTCTGGTAAATCCCAAAAAGTCCAGTAGTTTCTCCGCAAAATGCAAAGAACCTCATTTTTTGAGCCAAGATTAAGAAATTAATAAATCTCTTTTGCATGAATCGTAAGATGTAAAATTTTGCAGAGTTGTAGCTGTAGTAGTCTTTAACAACTACATAAAATTTACACAAGATTAGATGGATTATTTTTGTAAACTGCAGCTAAACAAAAAAGAATACTTTGGCAAAACGGCCTTAAAAAAATGATTTTCAACATTAAATACAACTGTTTTGTGCGATCATATTCTTTATTTCTCACTCTTTAACTTATCGAAGAATTAAATTTTTTTGCAGTCTGGAAGTTGGCAATACGTTCCCAACATATCGTTATTTTTAAGACCGTTGATAGTTTGAACGTACTTGCTCGGTAGTACTGGAGCCGGGCTTTGAAAAGTAGACGTGGGCTATGTATGGCCAGTTACGGCTCCTCACCTGCCGTACTACAGTATGCAAAAAATACTCATGAGGCTTATTATTTTTTAGACAACTTTTGCACGGCAAAAACAACTTTTTTTAGGCCGTTTTGCCAAAGTACCTTTTTTTTATTTATCTGCGGTTTGCAAGAACTATGAATACAATCTCTTAGAAATTTAGTTCGGTTATTAATAGTTTCTAAAGCTACAATTCTTAAAAATTTTAGCTCTTACTGTTACCGTTTATGAAAAAGAAAGTTATTTAATTTTGAATCTTGGCTCAAAAAACAAGGCTTATTGCATTTTGTGGGGAAGCCACTAGACTAGGTAGGTTAAACTGGAGCTTATTTTATTTATCTTTTTACTGCATGCACTAAGGTTTTTGTTTTTTTCTTTTTTTTTTCTTTCTTTTTTTTTTTTTTAAAGCCAATTGTTCGTTTCCGACGCTAAAAATAGTGTTTTAGCATTTTTGCCATTTTTTTGAAGCCTTAGCAAAAAATGTTTTTTGTTTAATTTTATTACAACCGATAATTATTGTTGAATCCTCAACAACATTTTTTTTTTTTTTTAGAATTTTTATTGCTGAAAACTTAGTTCGATCCCACAAATCGCTAGACTGTAAGAATCGTCTACCTTAAACTCTACGGAAGCGCCTATACACCACCTATGGCACTGGTGCAAGAGTGCCTTTTTTCGAGTGATGTATAGCACGATTGTTAATTGCAAATAATTATGGTTACAATTAGATGTAAGACTTTGAAATATGTATTGCCTTTGTTATCTTGGGGCTGTGATTCTCAAATTGAAGTACGTCAATCATTTTTTAACTGTTTCAGTAGATTGCTCCCAGGCCCTGACTGCATCAATACAGGATTTCACTACTTAATCACTTTCCCTGAAGTTTACTCAACACTATAATTAAAAAAAATTTCTGGAAAGTAAAGTAGTGTGACAGTATGAAATAGTCAATTTAAACCTCCAGCAAGTACTGGCATATGTTTTTGTTTTAAATCAAGTCTCAATTGTTGCTAGTGTTTTGAGTGCTAGTGCAACTTTTTTGAGTTTGTGAAAAGGCAGAGGTAAGCACTTACTGTTATAGCTAGATGATTTTTTGTATGTGAGATGTATAAATAAATGGTATTTTTTTCCTTGATAGCCAGTGCTAATGAGAATCTTCAATATTCTTGTGTTTTAAGTTGTTTTCTTTGGTGTTTGAGTTGGACCTGTCATTGACAGCTTGTATTTTAAATGTTCTGGCTGTTATCACAAAGTGACAATCAACACAAGTAACATCCTACCAAGGACAGATTGGTGTTGTCTCAAAGTGACAACCTACACAAGTGACATCCCCAATAACCAAGGACAGGTTGGTGTTATCACAAAGTGACATCCCCAATAACCCGTTATAATTTTGTTATTTGGTACTGTAATTTACATCACCCAATATATTTTGTCTTTCAAAGATTAAAAAATATTAAGGGGATGTAAAATTAAATTGAAAAACAAATTTTTTTCAGCAAAAATTGAAAATCTACTGTCAAAGCTATAATTTTAACTTTTGAAAATAAGCAAACAGTTTTCATCAAAAAAGTCTAAATTTTCTCTGTGTGTTTTTATAAAAAATTATCACATCACTGTATCTATTACAAAAACGCCTTACGAGTTTTTTTTAAAGTTATACTTCTATAGGCACGCTATGCGTAAGGGTAAATCAATGATTTCAGATTGGAGGCCTTGAGAAAAAGTTGCACAGAAAAAGTTCCACCCCCGTGACGTACATCTGATCCTCTCTACACCACATAATACCACCACTCTACACATTTTTTTTTTTTTTTGACCAATTAAAACAGAAAAATAAAAAAAAGTTTCTAAAAAGATTTGAGCCCCCACCCTTGTGCTCACTAGTCTAGGCCTTTACACACTTTGCTATTAAGGATCTCGACATATGAATTCGATTCCTGCATATTATCATGTGGCTCGTAACTAATTTTTAATGTAAATTTGTGTTAACTGTATATTCATTAATTTGGTTGATTTATAAATTGAACTATTAAATAAACTATAATAAACAAACTTCAATAATATATATGATAAACTCACTTTTATAGTGAAACGTTTTTGTCGAAAAGTTACAAATGAGTATATTTTACCAGTGCAGATTTCCTCATGTAATAGTAAATATTTATTACAACATATTTAATTAATTTTTTTTACAATAAAAAAGCCATTGCTTATACAATTTTTCATATTTTTTCAAAAATAAAGAAAAAAATTTTTTGTACTGTACAAATATAATAATTGATATTAATTGTGTTTCATTCTTTGACAATTTTCTTATGTCGAATAAGACTAGCTTTGTCTATTATCGTAAGAGGTAAACTTCTTATGAACTATTTTAGAATTGGCAAAATTCCATAAATACCAAATCCAACGCTAATTTTAGAGTACTTCTATCTCATGTTTGCTTTTGACACCTACATGTGTATGAGTGTAGTAAGGACGACGTTTGGGCTTATTTCCTGGATTTCGTCTTTCCATTCATGTACTTTTTTTTTTTGTGCTTTCAATAACTGCTCCACATTTGCCCGTGACGTTAGTCATATGGATCAGAAAAACCCCAGAAAATCTTCCGTAGGAAAAACCTGATCCGGAACAGCCCAGTGAATCTGTCTCATTTATGACCTGGTGTCCAAGCTGCAGACTTAGATAACGGGGCAGAAATTCGGCACACCTCCCGCTCACGATGTCATAGGGACAGAGAAACCATCAATCAATCCACGAAGCAAACAGCAGAGGCGAAACGGCAAGACTTGAAGGGACACCTATCCAAGCACTAACCGCGCCAAATGCTGCTTAACCTCGGTGATCGGTGGGACTGCAACTCTACCGCTGAGCCATCGTGTCGGTCGTCCATATACTTGATATCTTTCTTTTACTTCTTCCTTGAAAAATAATACAAACAACTATCTTATGATTTAAAAAATCACTGTTGAATCAACAAGAAGACAACAGTGAAAACATCTTATCCTCGTAAAAAGGAACCGCCGTTATGAGCACAAGATGAGAGCACCTATCGTGAGCAACCAAAAACCTTTCTGAAATAGTTCACGTAAAAGCACTAGTATTGCTGACACCAAGAAAATTTCTACCGTAACCTTACTTTTTCTCGATCATCTCCTGGAGGGTCATAAAATACACAAATTAATCATACATACTGCTCATGCTCCGTGTATGGAGGAGTTTACATAGCGTTTTACTTCTTCAACTTTATAATATCATGAAATAATTCAAATCTATAAGCCTTAGTTTAATATAGATTGAATACAAATTTTCCATATGCTACATACACACACATGCATTGATGTATATTTCGGTAGTGTAGTAAGCAAGGCTAAGGCCGTTGAAATTCTAAGAAGTTCATGCGCAAAAATGGCCGTTGAACCGAGTTAATACGATAATAAATAAATACTTAAGGTGCGCAAAGACTTTGAGCAATCTAAAAAATCTTTAAACGTTTGACATTTGAATAATATCTGTCAAAAAACCTATGTGTGATGAACGTTTTAAAAGTATATTCACTGGCATGTAATATTCTTTAATACCCTATTGAATAAAGTGATACTGCAGGATGGTTTTTTAAATTTTCTCGATACAATTAAACTTTGGGTATTAAATATGGACTAGGAATAAGTGTGGGAGCGTATGTGATAGATGTGAGCGTGACGTTACAGATGTAATCAGCGTAGGCAGTAGAAAGTTGTTCTAAAATCACCGGATGATGCGATGAAAGTGCACAGTCTTGTACTGGCCAGCCTATATATTATTTTTATTGTATTGTGCCAGAATATACTGTTTATCATCGTTAATTCATTAAATATTAAAACATTTATTTAAACCACATTTAACTAACGTAGGTATATTATTTCCAACGATAGTTGAACCATTTTTGTACTCAATATTGTTTCACAAAAGGTATTTTTATACTTATAATCATCCCCAGAAAAATTACTTTTACCAAAACTAAGATTTTAGGCAAGTTCCACGTGTTGAGTCTATATTTTGTAAAGAATTTCCGAAGTCTTTATCTACTGGCAATAAATAGTACTCTTTCTAATAAATCTGTAGCCTTGAAAAGTCCTAAATTCAAAACATAAAAACGGTAAGTTTTTTTTTCTGGTGCAACATATATTTTGTATATTACTCGTATTATGATACTGCTTAGTACTCCTACTTTAAAAAAATTAAACTAAGTAATATTAAATGATTTCACCCTAAAATTTTTATATAGTTTGCATGAAGTACCAGTATCTCACACAACATAACCGAATATCATAAAAAATATATATTGCCTCAAAAAAGAAAAATAATTTACCGTTTTTATAGTTTAATTTAAGGACTTTTCAAGGCTACAGATAGATTCGGAAGAATGCTTTTCATTGTCCTTGCAAAATATAAACTTAACACATCAAATTTACCGAACATTTTAGTTTTGTTAAAAGTTATTTTTATAGGGACATCGTAACTGTTCAGGAAAATGCCATTTTTAAAGTTTAATTAAAAAAACTTGATAACATTTGACACCGCTCATGTTAGAAAGTACTGGATGGAAGCGAGGTCTGTGCAACATAGCTACAGTGATGTACAATTATTCCACTAAGTTTCTACTTAAAGTTGCTCATTTGAAGATATTTTAAATAGATGATTGTGTGCAGAGGTAAATTTGTATAAATAGTTAACATATTCACGGAACGAAACAAATTTTTCCTAAAAAATGGACTTTCAGGATTTGTATCTGTGATGGTTTTATTTTTCTTTCTTTCTTTACACTTTTTTATCGTATTATTCTCAGCAGTTTTTTGTTTAAGCTAATAATATAAGTTAAAATAATTCTTCCAACAAAATTTTTAGATAAAATACTTAGTATCTTTACACATAAAAAATTAAAAGCTAGTTATTTATTTAACTAGTTTTATGTTTATGTCTTTTTTATATATTAATGAAATCTAAGCACTTTCAATTAAAGTTGTTCAATACATAATGAGTTTTCACAATAAATAGTTATTTATGACGAAAATACGTACGAAAACCGTAAAAGCGATGCATAAGTTACTTGAACAACTGTTTTTATTAGATCATTTCTTGTTTTACTAATATTAAAAAAATTAATTAGTAGTGTATGATTATTAACTACGCAATTCGCTGAGTTAAATGAGGCTTAGGTTTATAGCTTGCTCTTCATGGCATTCCGAGAAATTATTGTGTTTCTTATTTTATTGATGAGATTATGTTAATACTGTTACCTTAGTGTGACACGATTCATTTTAAATAGCTAAAGTATACTAAAAAATAATACAATTTATTAATGGACTCAATTAAACCAAACCACATGAGGCATATCAGCAAAAATACTTATTTTTCGATATTTAAAAATTTGAGTATGCAAATCTGAAGTGAATAGTAACGCGGTCACAGAGACTTCTTCTGCTTTCTCAAACTTACATCGTCGCGCTCCCGCGTGACTTGATATTGTTTGCCATATGGTTTTATAGAAGTATAACTTTATACTTGGGTACCCAAGCATGAAGTTGTCCAACATTTTTTTTTCAATCATATAAGCTCAGAACTTGAGATTATTACATTTTATGATTCTGAACTGACTATAAACAAATTAGTACGTGATCATTCTAAGATTCATCATTAGAGAAGAAGTTTATAGAATAAAATAACTACAAAATGTCTCGAATTTTTTGAACATGTATCTCTTTATTTATTATGAAAGGGCTGCTAAAAAATGTAGAAGACTGAGTGGTGCCAAAATGAAACTATGAGACTTTAAA
Source organism: Copidosoma floridanum (assembly GCF_000648655.2). Next base: position 732,479 of record NW_019380565.1, read on the forward strand.
GTTGTACACTTTACCATGGTGAGCATAGGCAAAATGTGTAAAAAACAAACATTTTATTTGGTAAGAGAAAAATCATACAAAAAGTTTTTGTAAAAACTGATATTTTATTTCGTATGGCTGTAGAAATATTGTATTGTAAAACCAGTGGACAGTGGGTGCTTCGGTAACCAAGTAAGAAGTTTTACTTCTATAAAATTATATGACAAATAGTATGATTATAAATATAAGTATACCTCGTATGAATAAAGGATATTGTGTACAAAGGTGGATCAGTTATCATTGGAATGAGTAAACCTACATTAGTTGGGTGTGGTTTCAATAAATATTTTAATATCTAATAATAGAACAATTATTAGCAATATTTTATGGCACCATACAATATAAACAATATGGCAGCTGGCCAGTACAAGACTGTGTTCTTCATCGAATCTTCCGATAGTTTCAAAAAAACTTCCTAATAAAACAAGAACGACCCTTACAAAATAGCAGATTGTTTAACTATATCCTTTTTCACATGTTCAATTTAAAGAATTTTCAATTTAACACGTAACCTTACGGAAAATTCATTTTGAATTGGATTTATAAGATCTATATGAAGCTGTCATTTTTTTGTTTATATGAAAAATAACTCTCAAATAAACCTGCTTCGTTTTAAAATACATACATTTTTTTATTTATTTTTTTTTTATTAACACAAAAAAACGGGCCAAGGATATGTAAAAGCGTGTATGTAAGTTCATCCTTATGAGAAAAATAATTTTCAGCGTTGCAGCATGTATTTTGCACTCCTCCCACCTCTCTACATTTTGTTCTCAATGACAAAGGAAGAACTGTGAAAGAAGAAAACGCAATAAAAATACATTATTGTATAAATTATTGTATTTATACAGTATAGAAGTGTTTTTTTTTTTTAATTTATGAAAGTTCTGAAAAAACTGTGTAAAGAAGAATTTATTTATTTTGAAAGTAACAAATTAATAATAAATAAATGAATGTTCCAAGCTTTTGAAAAAAACATGTACCAAAAAAACATATTCTATTAAATAACTTGTTTATTGAATGTAAAGGAAAACTAAATGAATAAATCCACAATAAATAGAAATTTGCATTGAAAATAAGTAACGAACTGTATGATAAAATGAAGTAATCGGTTTCTCTATGTCGGGCCTGCTCATAGCAGAGTGAGTAGAGGGCTTGCCCATCGTCCAAGAAGACGGGGGTTCCAATCTCTTTGAAAATGTGTGTGTGTGTTTGTTTTTTTTATACACATCAATTGGTTAAAAGAAGCAATAAGAAAAATTCAAAATGTGTGGTCTGGTGTGGTGGAATAAGGTTATGTAGTGTGGTTCTATGATGTTGTATGGTGTAGTACTGGAAACCGGAAGTACGTTAAGAGGGCCAGGGTGAAGGGGGAGAATCAAAGCAAAATCTACTTCCATCACACTTTTTCTCAAGGTCACCAATCTGAAATCGTTGATTTACTCCGTAGGGCTGAACACGCCTATAGAAATATAACTTCAAAAATTTCCTGTGCTATTTAGAAAACATTGTAATTGTAACGTATTTTTCCATATTTTTAGTATATTTATATAGAAGCCTAAATAAATAGTATTTTAAATTTTTTAATAGTCTTATGCAATCATTGAAGTTGTATTTGTAGATAACATTTTTATTGTTATTTTTATTTAATGTGTTTTGATTATGAATAATTATATTTAATGGTTTTTACTGTACGATCAGTTAATATTAGTGGGTTTAGAGTCAACGATTACCTTGAAAATGGTTATCTTTCTTACTGAGTCAAAAGAATTGGTGGACGAGAATCATGATTTGCTGGCGATGAAACTTATTTTAAAAAACTAACATTTTATACAGTAGTAGTTAGGTATAGTACTACCTTTAAAAAAAATTTAAATTAAGAAAGTTCAAGTAAGTGACTTACTATGGCAATTCAACGAATTTAAAAGTGTACAGTTACTTTGTTTATCAAGTTAGCAGAGAGATCTACAAAAAAAAATATTAAGTGCAGCTTGTTGACAAAGCGGGAAAGAGTAAAAGTAGAAAAGTAGATCTGAGACGAACAGCAAGAATAATCGAGAGGAGAAAGAGGCAGTAGGGAGAAAAGAGGGATCGAACAAAGGAGGGTTGTCGAGTGCTGAGAGGGTGAAAAAAGCACGCTAGTAAGAGTAATAGAAGGAAAAAGAGAGGAAAAGATCGGCGCAGAGAAAAGCCGTAGTAAAAGCTCGTGGTTTGCTCGTACTGGAGCTCCAAGTTCATTGCGCGAGTCATCAGTATCCATAAGCAATGAGCTGCCACCCACAACCCTCCACAGCCGAAGCCTTGACTCTATGCTTTTCTCCCAACTGCCGCTGACTGGGCAAAGAGCTCAGGGAGTCCTGCACCTGCTTCCATACCCTTTCCTTCGCTCACGAATGGATGGATGGTATTCACCGCCAAAGAAAGCAAGAGGCTGGATGGAGGGAGAGTGAGCCAGCCTGATTTTCTTAGGTCACTGTATAATGACGTTTCGGGCTGTTCAAAAAAGATTCAGCTCTCTGTAACTCTTACTTTACTAAACTATATCTATAGTGGCTCCTGCTATCGTTACTACTGCTGCCACGGAGTGTGAGGCTTGGATAAGTAGAGAAATCCTCGTACGGCATCTCTTACACTTTAGCCAAACTATCCTCTTTCTGCTTCTCCTTCCTCTTCTTACGTTGCTTTTACTCCTGCTATACTTAACGAGTGCTTTTATTTCTTTACCTACCTTTGATGGCTCTGCTCCTCCCAAACTATTTTAGACCAATCCTCGATCTGACGCACATCACTAAAGATTAACTGCAAGCCACGCCTGGCTAGAGCTACAGTTAAGAGAAATGCAGCACTATAAGTAGCTTTATTTGCAGTTTGCATTTAAGTAAATGATCATCAGCTATTTCACCCATTTATTAATAATAGTGCTTGTCCCCATCCAAGGAGTAAGAACGATAATGGCTTAAGATTTCAGTTTCTACTCATCTAAAACCCGTCCATTTTCTAGATTTCCAGAAACTCTTGCAAATATATGATGTTACGTCTTCAGAAAATTTAATTTATTTTTCGGCTTCGGCTGTGTACTAATTGTGCTACCAGAATGGTCTCCTAAGTATTTTAACAGTATGAGCCGCAGCTTGAGAAAAATTTCCTTCACTATTTTAACTCTTGCCTCTTGGTCACTCCAATTGGCTCTTGCTGCTTGGCAAAAAAAAAAGAAAATATATTACTTACTCTAATGCACTTGTTTGTTCTTCATACGTACTTAAAAGTTTGTGGAGCCTATTTTTAATGACGTAAATACCTCAACGATAAACGATCAGCACTGTTTGCAAGTAATTTGCATCCCACAGTTATTTACTGCAATCTTTAAATTTACCGGATGTAATAAAAGTTTCTCAGGAAACGGTTAGTAATTTTGGATTCAATTTTACGTAAGATAATTCAAATAGAAGTTCTCTGGTACAGTATAGATTCTCATTTTGTACGGCAGCTTTTTACAAATTCCTTCAAAATATTACTGATTGATTTAAAACTAAGGCTTACTTACATTAATAAGCTGCTATCGACTCAAATCAACCAGCGAAGTTGTAATATTGACTTGTCATAATTTTGACAAAAAAAAAAAGTTTATATAAAAAAAAAACCATAAAGTTTAAGCAGTGTTTTATTTTTATGGTGAATCAATGTCAGCATTAACCTTAAATATCTTAAGAACTCAAAAAAAGTAATTCTTTGGTAAGAAAAAAGATCTTTAATATAAAAAGTTAAATGAAAAAGTTGTACTTCTAAAAAAATGTATATGTCAACGTGCGGTCATTTAAGTTCAGGTACTTGAAAGTTGAGAAATCTTAGAAATATTAGCTGACACCGTCATTTTTAAGCTAATTAATAACGTTTTTCTGGTCATGTCATGACAAAAGTTGACTTATAAAATAAGTTTAGATTCAAAGGCCTTTAGTCACGTTTTCGAAAAAATCACATTTTGTAAAAACTTTCTTGTTGGTCTAGAAACTATCGTCAAATGAATGTTTAAAGCTTAATTTCTTTATCTTATTGTGAAGTATTAAATTTTAGTTAGAGGTAAAATTTTTTCAATTTCCAAAGCCAAAATGAGATTCCAAAACAAGTGTTTAAATTACATGGATTTTTCACAGTTTGTTGACAAAGTAGGATAATAATCCACTAAGCTATCACCACCCACTATCTATAGTTAAAAACTTGTACTTGCCTATTAGTAAGTTAATGTAAAATTATACTAAACGATTATAAGACATTCTAACTTTAGAGTGAATTCATAAAAAGTGAAAAAATTTGAATAGCATTTAGTCCACATGTTTGTCCTGTATGAATAAAATCTCACTTTTTATGTATTTAATGTTTAATGTGATTAGTATTTCTAGATTTCTTACTTTAGATTTTTTTTTAATGTCCTGAAGCGGTATGCTATTGATTGAATGCACATATCAAACGAAAGCTTCGTGATTTAGTTTTTTTTTTTTTTTTGTTTTGTTTATTTAAGATACTGTACGTAATATGTTGACGTATTTCCGATGTATAAAATAACATGCAGAATATAATATTCCATGTTGTCTTTATCGTGGTTTTATGAAAATTTACCTGATTATTAGTGTATTTATCAGCAAATCATTTAATATTTTTGTAGTATTCTATTACGGATCAAATTAAAGTTTTAGTTTATAAAATGTATTCAATTTTTTTCAGAAGCTTTTAAATTAAATTAAATTTACAGTCTTATTACATACGATTATATTTTTTTTATTGCATGAAAAATTTGTACTGTACAAAATTATAAAATATTTCAAAAAATTTAATAAAAATTTGCATGAAATTAAAAATTATGTTTAATAATAATAGATAAATTAAAAAACAGTGTACTATTACAATTATTAATTGTAAAAAGTGATGAAAAATGACTAAAGTTTCAGAAAATTACATACAACTCGTTTGCAAAAAGATAATTTTCTAGTCGTTTACAACATTAAATTTGTGTTACTTGGCAAAATATTTAAGATATACTTCTAGAAAATATGACACGTACATTTAAATAATTATTTTTCTTAACTTCTACTGTAGTTTTATTAAATCTAGACTAAATTTAATGTTTACTTTAATAACTTTCAATACGATTAATGATAAAAATCAAAACAAGTGTGCAATTTCGTGAAAATGTCTCGAGAAATAAGTTTTTATGTTATTAATGGTAGTTCTTTTTTTTTTAAGCCTTTTGCAAGATATTTGATGTACAGGTAAATCTGTATATTTTTGATGCTGAATAGTTAAATTCTTTTTTGTTCCTTATGTCTTATATATCCAAACATAAAATTATCTTTGATTTTTTATTAAGTTTATTGCACAATCAACATATTTTTATAATGCTTTTGCATTAGGTATATTTAGAGTACTAATTTATGGAGTTCTTATCAATGCGCATACAATTTTGTTTTGATATTTATGATAAATACACGAAATTCATCAATTCTAAAGTTTTACTATTTTTATTGCACAAAAACATTAAATAATTTTAATTATTGAACATTGAATCCACATAAAATTTTAGGTTACTTTGTACAGAGTATAGTTATAGAAATTTCTGTACTAATTTTAACAACATTTTGTATGAAGTTTATTTTGAACATGGTTTAATTAAATTGTAAAATAAGCTTTAACTATATGTATTGATACGTAAGTATAATAATAATTATTTTCAAAGACAATATGAGAAAAGCCCAGAATTGTAGGAAAAGTTGTAGTTCTTTATTAATATTTTTTGTCTACTGTAACCATGAGATAAAATAAAGTTTCGTATTATTTACTACAAATTAAAATTAACAGGGCAAGTTATCAATTGTAACATGTCAAACTTGCCTAAATGGATACTTTTGTTAGGTAAATTTTGTAAGAATATTATGAATTCTTGGAGAAATACCACTTTCTGAAACTGATTTAAAATAAATCAAACAATCAAATACTGTTTATATTAAGAAGTACTTAATATAGATAGAATTTTAACAAGATAGTGCCTCAGACCCCAGGGGTTTAATAATGACATTCGATAAAAGCCATGTCTTATCAATTCCCTCAGAACTTCTCGTTATTACTTACAAGAAGTAAAGTATTGTGAGTCTTACACAACGTTAGGCTCTATTTAAGAGTTTTAGAAAGTTCATATAAACCTTCTAGACACACTGTACCAATTGTATGGCTCAAGATAGTAGATTACGCCATTCAAGCGGAAAGTTCCTCTTCTTGCGGTTGCACTTTCCACCCACCAAGTACTCTCGGACCAAGAGCGGAAAATGCGCTCAAGGGCAGGGAGGCCTCCACCTGACTTGAGTATCATATTTTTCTCTTTAAGGGTGCAAAGTAAAATCGTATTTTGTCTGGTTAATGATTCATGTACTAAGAGTGTAACTACAGGATTGAAAATGTACAAATATTTGTTCAACGTATATTTAATTTAGAAAAATGTATTTTGCATCACTCATTTAACCTGTATCGCTTATTTTCCTTATTTGCGGGCGGGAATGAGCTTTCTACGCTTGGACAGGTATGTACTCTCCACCCTAGGGAGATTACACTTTCTGCCCGTGAAAAAGGCACTGGAAGTACTTTCGGCCCTAACTTTCCGCCCGAAAAGACAAAAAGTTAGTTTTTTGTTACTTGAGGGTAATAAAATACATATTTAACAAAATTTTCAAGAATCTAACATTTTTAATTTGCGACGGTGAGAGACCGTCAAGCCATCATCGGTAGTCTAGGGCAGATAGGGAAGTAGAAAAAAAGGGAAAAAGAGTTAAAGGGACTATGTAGGGAAGGGGTATGGAAAAAAAGAGAAAAGTAAGAAAAAGCTAAAAGTGTGAAAGATTAGCTGGGCTTTGAAACCGTGCGATGCGACTTTTTTCTGGTTTATGTGAAAAGCATCTTTGAAGTTCTTTTGGTAAACTCTCTTGTCTTTCGGCAGTCCTTAGCATTTCTTTTGACGCGACGTCCTGGTGCAGTATTGGTGCTGTGATCCGGATTGAGTGAGCCAGCTGAAGATCAACGAGACCACGAGCAACGAATGCCGGCTCTTAGTCTTCGTTAATAGGAACGCCTGCTGAAACGAGTGGGTGCTCTTCGAGAACACCGCACCATACCAGGGGAACGTCCTGGCGACACCGAAGCAGTGCAGCGTCGCCATAAGTATCTGCCAGCAGGGAGATTCCTGTAAATGGCAGCGGCCTTCAAGTGGCTCACGTAGGTCTGCTCGGTTTGCAATTTCGCCTTCGACGTGTGAGAACACACACTCTCCGGCACCTACAACCACGATTACTGTTTGTATCAAAATATTCCCTATTTTAGAATATATTTACTTTTAATATAATACTCGTGAGTGTTGATTTCATTCGAGTAATTTATTTCCGCCCTTGTGTTACTACGAAACCGTCGCGAGAAGCGACAATCACTAAGGTCACTGTGGTACTTGGCCACAGCGGTGTCTTGACGAACGAGACCTGCGTATAAACTTTACCATGAATGTCGCCAAGGGTATCCGAACAACACATGCCCGGTCAAGGTCGAAGTTTCCACTTCATTATTCCTTCTCAGTGGCACCCCATAACATTGGTGCCTGACAATTAACCCACGGTTAGGTATCGTTCAATGTCGTCTACAAGATAGACGACATTAACTAATACTGCGTATACAGTAATACTGATTTATTTACTATTACTGTGTATACAGTAATAGTAAAGTAGAAGCTGTAGCAGTAGCTACAGCAAAACAAAATAGATCGCTTGTATAACGCGAAGAATGCGTGTAACATACGTGAGAGATACCGGCAGACTTAAATAGGTATAGGTCACGCGTGTAAACAAAGCAGCAGCTTTGTTTACGAGACAATTTTGAGTCGTTGCTGACTTCCAGCACTCAAAATTGTTGGTTATGAGTACGAGCGAGAGAAAGAGTAATATTTCGAGACGAAATATTATTTTTAATAGCCAACAAGCTTAGCCTGAGAAATCAGACTTTCACAGGCAGTGAGCCCTGATCTATATCCCATATATTATATACTGAGTGTATGCACCGGTATACATATATACACGGCTGTTGGCTTTCCGAAGCTTGTAGTCCGACGAGCACAGAGGCAGTAGTGTACGTGTGCAAGGCTCCCAGATTTTCAAAAGTTCGACGCATGCGCAATGCGCAATCACCCTTTCTCCACAAAATAAGCTAGAGTGGGAGAACTCCCTTACCCTGCCCTTTAATCTAAGCCCCACTCATTTCTCACAACTTATATATGACATCTTGTACAAAACAAGTACGATCGATGATAGCTGCGCAGGGTAATTCTTTTGCTTCAGTCTAACATGATAGCTTTTGAATCTCGCTTATAATTTGATTTCCTTTTTTTTTTTTTTTTTTTTTTTTCTTTTATCAACATTATTTTTATAAGTAAGTTTTTTGTATTCAAAAAGTATTTTGTTATTTTTTTGCCTTTTTTTACATTAATGCTGGGCACATGCAACGAGCCGTTACTATGAAAAATTTTAACAAAACAAAATAATAAATCAATTGTGTTTTTTTTTCGTTCTTATTGTTTTTAAATTTTTTCTATTTAAACCATAGTTTGAATGTATATCAAACATAAAGTGTAATATCACGTTAATATAGTAATACAAGCACATGTATATCATTTTAATACTAAAACATAGTTTTTACGAATTCTTTGTACAATATAAGGTAAGTAAAATACAAACCAAATTATTCATTGCTTATCAAGGAGACCCAAACAGTAATATGTAGTGAATTAAGCGTCGAATAAGAAGATTGTTTAACGCATTATTGTATTAATACTTATAATTGGAGTATTATTAACTATTTAAAAATTACCAAATGACACGTCTTGATCATTGTTAATTTAATTTCCTATATTATTATTATAATGGTCAGTAAGCAACACTTCTCGATGTATTAATCTGTCCGGAATCGCACGAGCTTTTTTTTGTTTTGTGTGTCATCAATAATTTATTTCGCTACACGTATTTATTCTTAGAAATACGTGTCGAAAAATATACAGATTGCCATAAAAGCTCTTGTTGCAATTTCTTAATGTTTTTCTTTATGCATCCTAAGAACACTTAACAAAAAGTAGTGAAAAAAAATGCTGATTTCAGATAGTGTAGTTCACAAAATTCATGAATATCTAGTTACTAAATAAATAAGCAACAAAACAACAATTATTGTTCAGAGTATGTTTATTAAAGCACGCTTTTTCTGTATTTTCTCCAGGCTTGAGGCTGGTACATTTATTATGGCCACATTACGTGTGCGGTTATTTATTTACGTTGAAGTACGAATTGAGAAAAAAAAAATAATAATAAAAATGAACAAAACAAGTTCTATGCAAAACATTAAGACATTTGTTTAACATATTGTGTTACAGATTGGAAAACAGCGATTCTATGTAAGGTGTTGTGGGTTTTCATCCTTGTTGAGAAGGGCGTGCATAAATTAATAAAAGTTTCTGCGCAGCAAGGATATTGTTGCTGTGTATGCATTGCGAGCACGGCAATCTAAGAGAAGGAGGTAATTGTCCAGGGCTGCTTGGAATGATAATACGTCATGATGTGGGGCGAGAGGTATTCTCGCGGATGGTTGTGCCAGGAAACAAATGACGTGAGTCGTGAGTTGCCAAGGAGGCAACAAGAAAAATGTTGCGCTTTTCTTTTTAACAGCGATGCAAGCCTATGATACTTCTTTTCCGAGTCGCAGTAGCGTTAAAACGTAAAAGGTTGTCTCATTAAAGAAAAATAAAGAATTAAATTGGTACATTACGATACTTGTGCGTCCATTACCTAACCTCTTGCAAGTGTGGTGTATACAACTTACCAACACGTCGTGTGCGGGGGAAACGAGATTATGAGCCATGTAGTGTGGCTCTGCAAAGATCTCGACTCACACACGCACTCGCATGAGTGCGCTGCACGAGTTGTGAGCCGCTTGTTTAAATCGAGGTCCTTAGAGCCATAACATATCATAATTGAGGTCCCCACGCACGGCGTGTCGATAAAGAGTTGGAACTGACTTTTCCTAAAAACTCTTAAACATTAACTTATATTTTGGTGCATCAGCTGGGAATAAAAACAATAAGCAACTCAAGCAAATAAACGTTGAGAGTGAGATGAAAGGAAAAAAAAGAGTGACAGTGCCTTAAGTTGACAATGAAATTAAGCAAAAGAAGAGACGAATGACTTCGGGGAAGCCTGCAGCAATAAATAAAAAAAGCTCCGAAGACGATACCAGTAACGCGGGGACGTGAACTGGCTAAGCGTATTACAAAAGTTGCAGGTGGCCTCACCAACGAGCTTCTAACACCTACAGCACCAGTGGCAGCGTGGGAACGCGCATTACCTTGTCATCGTTTTGTAGATTCTTTGGACGGCTCCGACGAAGAACTGTTGCCACCGGCACCTCCAGCTCATGTTTAACCTGCCCCTGCGCGCTCACATGCGCCTCGTCGTCTTCCTCCTGCTGCTGCGGTCGGCTCCAACGACGAGCTTTTGCCGCTGTCACCTCAAGGTCCTGTCTGACCAGCTCCTGCGCGCTCTCGTGCGCCTTGCCACCTTCTTTCTGCTGCTTTGAATGGCTTCGACGACGAGCCTCCACTTCCTCCAGCACCAGAACGTAAACAAGTGCCATCTCGTCGACGCGTTGCAGATTTTGCGGGGATGGCCTCGACAATGAACCTTTTCCGCTTTCAGCACAAGCAGCAGCGCTTGAACGCGCACCACCTCGTCATTGTATCACAAAATCTACAAATGACTTCAACTACGAGCTTCTACTACCACCAGCATCAGCAGCAGCATGTGAACATGCATTACATCATCGTCGTGAGTTTGAGGTCGATTTCGGCGATGAGCTTTCATCACCATCAGCTTTATCATTAATTAAAAAAGAGTCAGAGCTAGCCACCAATAGAATGCGAGTATTAAATTTGTTGACATCAACGGTACAAGTTAGAGATGGTAATTGTTCATTAAATAAAGATTTTCTAAGAGATTATTCATACGATTCTGATGTCAATAGTTTAGGTAATAGAAATAATTCAAATCGGTTTTAGTCAGATAAAGATCCCACCATTCGAATCGCCAAAGCAATAGAACAAACTTTGTCAACAACAAGAGAAACCTCTTTTAATTATAATGGTTCTCGATTTGTGAGTCGTATGATGTTTTCGAAAAATTTATCGTCATTTTCAGGAGATCCACTTGACTGGATCAGATTTAAAGAAGCATACAAATATTCTTCAAAGCTAGGTCAATTTACTGATAATGAAAATTTAATGCGCTTGTACGATTGTTTGAAGGGAAATGCACGAAATGCTGTCAAAACGTTGTTTTCCGCAGGAAATAGTGCCAGGGGAATAATGAAAACTCTTGAAATAAGATACGGTAATTCTCGGATGATTTTGTCATTAATTTTTAATGAGATTAAAAATTCGCCGCGATTTAAACCTTATAAAATAAGTTTTATTGATTTTGCTACAAATTTTAAAAATGCCGTTAATGTAATAAAAGCCTTTGAAGATACAGGCTATTTTTACAATATTGATTTGGCTAATGATAATATACGGAAACTTCCAAGCTCTATGCTTTATAATTATGTTCGTTTTGCTTCAACTCAAATTAGTAATAAGTCCGATTTAGTAAAGCTTTCGGGATTCCTTTATCAAGAAGCTGAAATATTATTGAGTTCAGGAGTTTTCAACGTACGCTCGAGTGACTCAACACATAAAAAGAGTAATAAATCATTGCAAAATTCCTGTGTACATTAAAGTTGTGTACTAACAACAGACATAAATGAGTCTCAAAGCTCTCTCATTGAAAAAGAGAGCTATTTTAATAAATGTGCTTATTGTCAACGCAAAAGTTCCTTGATTATGAATTGCAAGGATTTTTTTAACGCGGAGACTTTTGTACATTGGAGAGTCGTGTGAGCACAAAAGTTGTGCTATAATTGTTTTAAAGAAGGTTACACTCGAGAAAAATGTAAGCGAGAACCATGTAAATTATGTAAGAGAAAGCATCACACGTTACTGCATGACAGAAAAAATGCAATTAATCGAAAAATACCGGGTTTAAACGGTAAAATTCCTGTTGCTGAAGTAAGGACAGGAAATAGTGTTTTAGTGAGACCAACTAGAAAGTTGTTTTGTTTTGCAAAAGTGCGATAGTCCGAAATTCCACATGAGGAGAAGGATTTTCCCGATTGCAAAATAGCTATTCTATGTAAGGTGTTGTAGGTTGGTATCGCTGTTCAGAAGGGCGCACATAAAGTAATAAAAGTTTCAGGGCAACAAGGATATTTTTGCTACGTAGGCGTGGCGAGTATGCCAATCTGAGAGAAGGAGGTGATTGTCCGAGCCACTTGATATAATAATAAGTCACGATACGGGGCAAGAGATATTGTCGCTGACGGTTGCGCCAGAAAACAAATGACTTGGTACTCCTTGGCAACGAAAGAAACGATACACTTTTCTTTTAAACAGCGATGTAAGCCTACGACACTTTTCACGAGTCACAGTAGCGTCAAGACGTAAAAGGTTGTCTTAATCAAGAAAAATAAAAATAAAAATAAAGTTTAAACTGAATTTTTATAAAAACTCTTAAACGTTAGCTTTTATATTGCATAATCAAAACGTTGGTAAAATTTATGCCTGCTGCAACAACCCAAAAACCGTTTTCTTTTTATTATTATCACTATAACAATAAATTTTTTTTTAAACTACTTTATCAGTTTTTATTCTCACGTTGCTACCTTGACATCAAAATAACTCTGCATCTTATAGTAAATTAATTTCCTAATTTCTTTGCACAGAAATTTTATTTTTATTTTTTTTATT